>VXBC01011102.1:156033-181735 GCA_013399945.1 Ploceus nigricollis
CATCAAAGAAAACACCAAACAATCTTGAGCTAACAGAGCACATAGTAATTGGTATTAAGGACTGATCCTTAATCCTAGTTGCCATCAGTGTGTATTTGGTACTGTATGAGAGCACCTACAAGACACTCTTCACTGGCTGAGAGATAATATCTCTATTTTTAAGTAAAGACCTAGAAATAAAAGTGAAACACTAACAAAAACCTGTGATTAGCACCAGACCCTCCAGAGTTATAAATAACAACAATAAAGTCAGTGCAATCATGCAGAATGATGTGGATCATTCGGACACAATGAATCCATCTGAGAGTTTAATGACCGTCAAATACAGCCTCATATCAAACTGTAAGCCAGAAAGAGGACTCTATCCCAAGAATGCCACAGAAATTAGAAAAGGCTCTCAGGATTATAGCTGATAAACCATGTTAACTCCCAGCGTGGCTCTGGATCACATATTGAGGGGAATAAAAACATGAAAGTGATTTTATTTCTGGATGTTACATTGATGGTCTGCAATAACAGTATCACTTACAAGCCCATAAATCTTAAAAACAGCTGAAAAAAACATTAGGGAATGCAGGCAAAGGCCAAAATAAGGGAGGACTGAAGAAAGAGCCTGAAAATCAAGACTGCTTAAGCACTTTTATATTTGGATTGAATTTAAGTAACACAGATGAAAGGTCTCATCAAAATGAAATAAATACTGAAAACTTTAAATCTGTAAAGTCACAGAATGGCTAAGGATGACAGGGACCACTGGAACTTACTCAGTCCCTTATCCAACCCAAGAACTAGTCCAGGTGCCTTGAGTACTTCCAAGGTTGGAGATTCTAAAACATCTCTGAACAACAAATAAGGTGCCATACTTTACAGGACAAAATGCTTTGTTTGTCTCTATCCAAGCATTTTGAATTAGTTTTGAAATGTTAACTATTTATAAAAGGTATTTGGCACAACAGCAGTATCTGAAAACAAAGGTTTTTTTACAGGAGAGAGAAATATAAAAAACAATAGTTCAATTTCCCTTGCTTGCATTTGCCTCTATGTAAGAGCTATGAAAGCATTAGAATTCCAACCTTATTCTTATTTAACCCCTTGGCTTTCCGCTGGCTGTGTTTTCCACAATTCCAACTGGCATACTGGAAGCCAGACTGAGATCACAAGTAATTTCTCACATAAGATCAAAGCACTGAAAATTGGCAATAACTTGATCAGTGTTAATTTGTGCTGTGTTTAAATGTGACCCAGGAGTGCAAGACTCTGCAAACAGTTACCTAACCCACTGAGAGAAACCTGTAATTCTTATATTCTACAATAATTCAAAGCACTTGTTGCTTATATTGACTTCAAAACAAAATGTATCTAATTAATTTTTACGGGGTATTTTAGAAGAATGTCTTCAACACATAAAAGGCATAACCCATGGCAACTATGTGTCTTGCAGTCTTAAAATTCTTTTGACTTGTGACATTGTTCAGTATTTTATCCTCTCTCTGAGGAACAAGGACTGCACAAAACCAAGGATTATCTTCAAAATCTTGAACTACTATTGCTCACCTGTGCTTTTGCCAATTTCTTTTCCAATAGGTCACGCTCCTTTTCTGTTTGTTGTAGACGCTTATTAAGCTCCACAATGTCTCCCTTTAATGACGCCAGGGCTGCTAAATGAAGCTGGAAGACAGAAAGGAAAGAAACAAATTAACCAATTCACAAGCCATTTAGCACTAGAAAAGGGATAGTATTATATAGCAACTATAGTGATGCTGGATTTCTGTAGTAGTTAATAGGAACTTCAGCAGAACAAAGTCTAAAAGAAACCCACATGCAACTAACAATTTAATGAACAGTTTTTTTAACATGGAATTTTTCTTTCCAGGCAGAACACACACTCCTTCACCATATCCTTTATAAGGGTAAATACAATGAGGAATAATTCAGCTAGGAATGTGTAGATTAGTTCTAACACTACTTCATTAAGACGTAGTCTGAGTCTCACACTGTAAAACCTTACATTAAATGTTGACTAAGATTTGCATTATAGAATGAGGTGTACCACCTTTTGATGCCTTTAGACATATAGAGGTTATCAGTTTGGTGAAAGTGGATAGCTCCATGCAAAGGATTTGGTTTTATTTTGCAACTAGTGCTTACTCCACTGCGAGCTACTCTTCTGCAGTTGTTGCTCTCCTCAGTCCCACGCCATCAAGTTTCAGTGATTCTTATCTACTAACCCACGTATGAAGAACCTGAACATTTTTTCTTTCTGCAGCAGATCCTTTTGATGAAAGATACTTTCTACACTTAGCTGATAGCACGTGGAAATATATATCAGGCTAGGATAACTCACAACATTGAAATTAGGTTAGCTACACAACTTAAAAACCAAGAACAGTTCTTAAAAGTATTTTAATTGTTCCCACTCTCTACTTGTCCTTAAATACTCCATTCCTCATTTCAACAAACGCATCAGCCAGAATTCAACACTAAGTATTGACAACTACAACTGGAAAGTCCAGGAGGAGAACTAGCCACTAGCCCTGAAGTCTTTCTTTGTAGTTGTAAAGAAGCATCTTCAAGTTATACTGGGTATGAAAACAGAAGTGACCTTTCACACCAGACCAAGCAACACAGCAAACACTGCTCTGCTGCCAAGATTCAGGCTGAAATACAAACTCTGCTTCTAATCCTCCACCCACTTTCGGTCCATCAATCTGATATTCTATTGGGCGGGTCACCTAAAAGTAATTTTTCTTGTTTCATTTACAATGAATCAGTTAGTGAGTCCTATTTTGATATAAATTCTACCTTTATAATACTGGAAGCCAGCAAAACCATAGCTGTTTTCCCATACTGATGTGAGAAAGCAGCTGCCTGACAGCAGAGAGACCAGAACACTTGGCAACTGGTTCTTCACATACAGTAATCCCATTGTTAATGAAAAAAACTCTGCCTTCAAAATATGAAAGATAATTTTAAAAATATATTTGGATGTGAATTCTGCCCTTTTAAATGTTGTATAACTAGTTATTCCCTGGGTATCCTCACTTGTCAGTTCAGTCAATGGGGCTTTTATTACATCAGCTACAAAAATACCTTACATACATGCAGTTATTTGTTTCAGCACAAATATACACATGCACAATTATATATTGCAGAACATTTAAGATTCTCAAGGCAGCCTCATTTTTCATGTAAAACTCAGTAACTCAGGCTTGCTATGGGCACATCCTACACAGCTTCTATAAAGTATGTACACTGAAACCTCTTAATAAACCCAGAAACATCCTGAATACCTTGAAGCATTTTTGGCCTTCAGAAGAAGGAAACTATGCACTGATTTTACAGTGCGGAGAAAAAAGAACCAGACCAATTGCACCAATCTGTTCATAACTTTCTTCCAGTTTTCAGGAAACCTAGTGAATTATTAAGCCACTCTTCTACCTTACTCCCATAACAGAGTGGAATTGTTGCAATGAAGCTCCCAAGTTTGTTCATCAGAATGCACATTCTTCACCACAGCTTTCAAATAGTACATGAAAAACGGCCACAATTCTCCAAATTGAATAAAACAATGCTACATAGTCAAGTATCATTCCCTTTCATACCCTGTAATTAAATGATCACCAGCTGTTGTTTTAATTAAATACAAGACTAATAATGCCCATACACATGGCCTTGTAATATAAAAGGACACCATTAATTTGAAAATCTCAATGAAAAGCAACTTGCTCTCTGAACAGTGGAACTAACGAGGCAGACTTCCAAAGGATTTGTCTTTGTCCTCTTCACCCTCTGCAGTCAGCACAGCTGTTCTTCATGTCCCCTAGCACACAGCAAGCTGGGTAAGAAACAACATGAATTGTGCCTGGTTTTACAGCAACCCTGCTGCCTGGCCTAGCAGCCCCTGCCAAACATGGGTATCCAATATGTGAGTTATATCCACCTCTGTTCTCAGTATAGCATCTCTCTTCTCCAAGTAACCAAAGGATGGCTTTATTAATGACAAGGAAAGCTTGTTGCATCTTTTACCATCCAAAATTACCCTTTCATTAATTGGACTGTTTCAGTTTCCAAGGCTAATAAAATTTAAAAAACCAAAAAACCAAAAAAAAACCACCCCAAAATAAAAAACAACAAAACCCAAACCAAACCAAACCCAAAAAAACCAACCAAAAAAACCAAAACTAAACCAAACAAAAAAAACCCCCCAAAAAAAAACCAAAACAAAAAACCCCAAACAACATAGTGAAAGGGCAGACTAGGCAAAAAGAAGTTATCACAATAGAGGAGGGCTGCTTGTGATACTCTAGTTTGACTTGCAAGTGATGCCTCCAGCTACTGCTGAATACACAAGGTTATCACAGCCAGTGTAACTGTGTATTCATGGCAGAGTCAAGCTCTCCTCTCCAAGTCATTAAAAAGGTGTTATGAACCATTGCTGCACTTTCCATTAAGGTGTGAGTGTTCCCACAGACCATGCTTCTCAGTGTGCTCGTTTATCACAAGGCAAGTGGGAACTGGAACACAATCTTTGGATGTTGCTGTAACTCAGAAAAGGAAACATCTGAGCAAAGAGCTACTGTCTATGCAGAAGTATTCTGGGTGGAGGAAAAATAAAGTTCATGTTTAGAAAGCAACTTTAATAATCCAAACTATTAAAGTGGGAAAGACTCAATTTAAAAATCTCAACCAGTAAGTCAATCACAATTGTAACTTTGCAGCACTGAACCACTACAGGACTGTGACAACTGAGAAAGAGAGAACTGGGGTAGCCACATGGCACACTGTTTTTTTTCCTCTCCTCAGCAAACAATGACAGATAAGGCAGAGTCACTATGACTAACACTCATATCATACATTTCTAGTTCAAGGTGGGCTGCCTCTTAATGACACAATATTTTGAAACAGATCAAAAACTCAGCAGTGTACAAAATTAATACAGACAGCACAAAGATTTCTGCTCGTACAAGACACTGGTCCGAACCTTTAAGCAACAGACTGCAGAGAGACCTACTTCATACAGAGAAAACAGTCAATTGACAAAGCCTGTGCTGTTCAAAAACTTTATACTGATCCAATACTCAATCTACTCAAATATCATCAAGAAAAAATCTACTCAAATATCATCAAGAAAAAAATGACTGTTGTGATGCTGAGGCACCCAAACTGTCCAACAGGACAAGCTGGGTCAACAGGTGAGAGCAAAGATAAGAACGGTCAGACTAGTCAACCAATTTGCTTCTCTACCATCATCCAAGAAAGTAAGAAAATACATTAGATGCATAGGATAAATAAAAAATTCATTACCTATCTTAGCTTAGAAGCTACAATTTCCTTGAGCTTTTATTGCAGTTACAATAGCGGGTTGCTTACTGAAACATACGCACCACATGCTATACCCAATATATCCTGTCAGGCTTTAATATATTAAAAATATAGTAACAATTACTTATTAAGATATTACTAATATAAAGTAACAAATTGTACAATATGCTTTTGTTAAAATGCAAACCAATGTACAGCTAAGTTTTGAAAGGTACTATAATTATAAAAAAATAAGAACAAGCTTAGGAAAAGCAACTTCCTAACCTCTGATCAAGCCTGCTTTATGAATGCAGTTTCTTCCTCATTATTCACCCGCTTCTACCAGCATTTCATACAATATTGCAGACATGGTATGCGATGCCTATTTTGCATTGTGCTTTGAAGACTGGTTTTGGTGCTGTGAAATATTTTATGCAGGAATTAGGAACAACATTTGTGGGCAGTCAGATTTCTGAAGAATTTTGTGGGAAACAAATACAGAAGTAGATGGGATAACAAGATGAACCGAATGCCAAGGAAACAGGTGACTACTGTACTCTTGTACACACTGCTAGAAGTGCTCTGACGCCAAGAAAAAGCCAAGAGAAAATCACAAAGGGCAATGAATGAGGGTGCTGAAAAAATGATAAGGTTAAAGCCCTGAAAAGCACTAAAATTGCTATTACACTCAGCATTTTTCCAAGTTGTGAAACGTGATCCTCGCCACTAAATTTGATCCACATTTTTCATTCCCTCAGCCTGGAACCAGACTAATTAAACCATATTGCTAAAACCAGTTGTACTGACTGCACATGTTTGCTATTTTCAACAGAGAAATTACAAAAAGAACCTATGCACATAATTCTCGTGAAATTAAAGTACTAATCTTATATTTTTCCTCTTGTTTCCTGTATTCCTTAGCTACGGTACTGCTGCACACCAGTATGGGAACCAATGTTCAGAAAGGTAACTTCTGACATAACCAGGGAGCCATAACATCATACCAAACCATATACCAATACAATGCAGCCAAACACCAAAAGCCCAGTTTATTCATTCTCTGTGTGTCCTCTGTGGCTGACCAGTAAAGCCCTGCCATGGGAGAAGGATCAGAGATGGGCCAGGGTATGTGTCCATGAAACTCACGAAGAATGTGGCTGGGTGGGACTGAGCACAGCTGTTGCAAAAAAAGCTGACTTGATCTCAACACCAAGAGGATCTGAGGGTCGCTTTTGATGTTGATAAACAACTATCAACAGCTGAAAAAATGAGCTGGTGTGTATTTCTCCCCAAGCTCATTAAGAGCATGAATGTCTTTGTGTTAGCCAGGCCATTGTGGGGTGTTATACATGGCTCAGCCCAAAATAAAAACTATAAAAAAAAAAATCAGCTGACAGAATTTCAAAGCGAGTGATGAGCTTGAGCCAGTTTCAATTCACACATTTACACCTGGCAAGGCCAGGGATGCCCAGGGTGGTAGTGGTGATTACATTAGAGAGAGGTTGGGAACCACACGGGTGCTGTGATTGAGCTGTGCACTGCAATTGCTCTCCTCTGCTGCGTTTGACTTGTACCTCTATTGTCTTCTCGTTGTGTCTTGTGACATGATGCTAAAACAGAAAACCTGTGTACCACCAACTATCTTCAAATAAGCAAATCTGATGTTAAACATCACACCTTCCACATGTGGACTGTCTAAAAGAACCTGTTCAGAGAGTACTAGGCTCTGCCATGCTCTCCTCTTTTTTTATTTCCCATTGGCATTTTGCATAGTTTAGTGCAAATAATCCACAACATAGACATTTTCTGTGCATTGCAACTACTTAGTTTCACGACAGGCACTATGCATAAAAACATCTGATTAAATACTAAGAATGTTGCCTCTTCTCTGAAAACATTGCAATTCTTTTGTTATCAAACTACACTGGACACAATGCTGGCTTTGAAAACCCAAGCTGCTTTGTAACGTGAGAGATGATAGGTGTAGAGGACAACATGGAAAATACAAGTTAGAACTCCAGCTAAGAGTGCAGAAAGGGCAAAACACCAAATGTCTATCCATTGTATTTTCTGATACCTTTCTTCTTCAAGGGGAGGAGGGATTTCAGTCAAGGAATGAAAAGGTTGGTGATGTAAGCTCATAGTGAAAAACACATCTGAAGACAGAACAATAAAACCTTCAGCAATCACAGGGCTGTGGTTGTGCTGTGGATTGCTAACTTTCATAAATGGCAGTACAGAACAGTATCAGGGCTGGTCCAGGGAAAGCACAGACAAGGCTGGCACTTATCTGCTGAGATGAATGAGAAACTTTCATGGTAAGGCATGGTAGATATACTGAAGACAAGGTATACACAAGGTAGAGAAGAAAAAATTACACGTAACAGTAAGTGCTAAAGAAATCACAGCACTGCTTCACACGACGAGGAAAAAAACCCAAACATAAAGAAACAACAGTCAAGTCAAAGCGTAAAAATCCTTCTAAGAGAGAAGTTAAAAGATATGAAACTCATGTTACAGACATTGCTACAGATAAAACTCCAAGGCGTTGTCAAGTTTACATTTTATCAGGAGCACAGATCAGCACTACTTGCAAACAACACTTATTTAAAGTGATTGCTATATAAATGCGTAGCTACTCTCAACCATTTTTTTTCTCTGTCCTACACAATTTTCACACCACCTTCTCCTAGCCACGGCCCATAAAATGTGCATTTTTTATGGTCCATGTGATGAAATAAATGTAATCAAACTCAGTTTCTGTAAATTTACTGACAAAATGGAAGGGAAAAACATAAAAGAATAACCATATCCCAGAAGCAGTGACATGACAGATCGATATTCCTCAGACATTTTCAACTGTATGATCTCTAGAGCACAGCCCTGAAATACCACAGTCAACAGCCCTGTAAGTAGCAACGCAAGGCAAAGTCAAAATGACTAAAAAAAAGTGGTACCACTGAATTGCTGCATATGCCTACAACATGCCCTAAAACTTTATGTCTGAAACAACTGTTATGTGCTAATAAAAAGTCTATATATTTTCAAAGTGACATAAAAATGGACATTCTGTGACTGTGCTTCTGAGGCAATTATTGTCATATTAAACATTAGACAGTTACTTCATATGCTTGTGCAATACTAAACAAATAATATGCCAACACTTGCCAGGATGGAGCCATTCAAATTCTAGAAAAACAAAGACCAAAGTTTTGTAAGACACAGTTTTAATTTGAAAAATCTGCAGAAGATGTTTTCAATCTGTTTGTATTATTTATAAACAATTTCAACTGAATTTGCTTGTTTTTTTTTTAACTGAAAATTAACATTTGCAGGCACTTGTGAATATTTCAAACTATTTCTTAAAAGAAACCAAAAAACTATTCCAACTAAATCAAAGCAAAAAAATGCTCCATAAAGAAAATACAACAAACATTGCTTTAGAAGTACACAGAAGAGGTAAACTAATGCTATTCTGGTGAGCAGGATCAGTTTTAAAATGTATTAAAGGAAAAAACAAAGAATGCAATCATGGAAGATTTTCCCTTGAAAAATTAATCTGGCAATTCACACTTGATGAATGGACCATGGTGCTAAATGCACTTCTGAGTATGCCCGAGGCCTAGACAAATGGTTCTATTTCTATTAAAACAGATGTTTACAGTATCATTGAAAAGAAAATTTTAGGTGACATGAGAAGAAAAGCCAAATACTGAGACCTAAAAATAACAAAAGGAGACTAACACATGAATCTGGGACTGCAGAAAACAACTACATGTTAGCAAGTTCACTCATTTGGGATTCTGAAGAACCTTCCCTGTGGCACTGCAGGGCAGCCCACACATCCAACCCGATGGCCTCAGAATTGGCATCTACACTGGGCAGGAAAGGTCAGCCTTGCTTTTACCCTCCAGAGGAGGAACCTGCAGCTATTTCCACTCCCAGTAAGGAAGCAAAACAACAGTAATGCAGGGGATGAAAATGGGCTTGTGGGGAGACTAAGCTTAGAACAAAATACTGTCTTCATTTTTCAACACACTGTCTGCAATCACAGCCTTTCTTTAACTAAAAATAGTAATAATAAATTACTACAAAATTATGAGCTAGGAAGGGTTGTAGCTAGGTCCTTCATCCAGTCTTAGAAGGATTTTATCCCCCTTCAGTGAACTCATTTAGCATTCTTACTTGCCCTGCACTTACTCTCAACATAATTTAAGTAAGGCAAATTATCTCTTTATCACTGCACCAATGGAAAGAGGAACAGACTTCTTTTTTTCCTATCTCCTCTTCTGCCCAACACCCCCAGAGAAAATTAACAGATGAGAAAACCAGCAAGGTTCATTGCAGGTCCTTTTCCCTTGAAATTTCAGGATGCCAGACTTCTTTCCTCTGTTCCTTTCCAGTTTCTTGAGGTGACAGGCACACTATTTTCCCCTCAGGAACAAAATGAGTGGAAAACTAATCCCAAGAATGCACCTCACTCAATCCTTTGCATTTAGCATTATGGTGACCCACAGTCCAGTGCTGGCTGCAACATTCCAGACAGTGTGTAAGCTCTCTCTGGAATCCACATTGGATTCTTTACCAAGAGTTCTGCCATTTTTTATAACAACTTAACTTGCTCCTTCAGCCTCAGCTTTTTCTGACAATAATACAGATCTTTCAAAGTGAGATAACCATTCAAGAACCACTCAAACATTAGATACTACTTGTTATGCTAACTTAATCATAATTTACCTCATTTATCTCATGGTTCTTGAGTTCTTTCCAAAAACTATCTCAAAATAACTTCTGATTTTGAAAGATAGGACTGTGGAATAGCAATAAAACTACTTACAATGATACAAAGGATATCTGCCTCCAGAATGACCCATGTGATCTGCTGTCACCATAAATTTAGAGAAATAAGATCTGTATTGCCAGGTCCAATCAGCACTTTGTTTCTACCATAAACATAAAAAAAACCAAACCAAAAACAAGTCAACCCAGAAAACAAACAAAAAACCCCACCAAATCCTCTAGGATGTACTTGTCCAATTGTTTGAAACTCAAAGAAAGGAAACATCTCTCCAGCTTTCCTTAGTCAGCTTATGCCCTATAAAGAGCTTTACATTAGAATGCCCATTATGTAACTTCCAAAAGTACAGTTCTAAAATGATTTTTAGAAGCAGCTAATCAGCTTTGGAGCTCCCAGATGTGACAACAAAATTCTCTGTACGTGCATGTACTTGCTTAACAAAACACACTCAGTACACTTCTTAATTATTTCACCTTCCGAAGGTTAGCTGCACCTCTGAGACCTTCATACCCCCTTCTCTGCTCCTTTAAGCTCCAGCCAGCAGCCACTCTCTCTTCCCTCTTCTGATGGCCACTCCTTCCAGAAGGCCTGGCATCCCTAAGGGTATCCGCCAGTCAAAGCCTCTCCAGAGTGAAAAAGTAGAAAAGAAGTTGAGTTCTCCAGTGACCTCCCAGCTTACACTGAAGCAGTAGTTTTTAAAATGCTTTTAGAAAGAAAACATATTACAAGGGTTATGGGGTTTTAAGTATCAACCACCTTTACACTCCTGGCTGTAAATCTCAGACTAGTCCATGCTATATTCCCAGGTCACTGTCTCACTATCACATGTCAACTCTTAGCACAAGCAACTGTTTCCTAGACCAGAACTTGCCATTTTAGGCAGAAGTCAGTTCTTTTGCCCAGTAATCTTCACAAGCCAGCCAAAACTGGGTGCACAACTTCCCCAAGGACAGTTAATTTCTTCAGACTTAATACAAATCCAAGGCAGAAAAATTACTTATGCTACTATAACTTCAGTTGGTGCAGGAAGTTTCTAGCTCCATGCCATAAACCTTCGTGTCAGTTATCTTTGAGTATTTCTCTCATAAGAAATACCCAGTACATTCTGGCATTTTCAATCACAAGTCTTGCATTTTTCACTGCCTCCTCTTTCTTATTACCTGGTCAATACACGGGGGAAAAGCTGACTAATTTTACTGAAAGCTTTGCAAATGGATGGCAAACTGCAGGAGCAGTTAGTGTTACTTCCTGCTGAGGTTTTCCACTGCACTGGATGTTATTATTCAATTTATAATTTTAACAAATTGGATACAAAACAATTACTGTTGCAAAATACAGCCCTGATACGGCTCTGTGATGAATCATCTCTAAGAGTGAGTATGTTACAAGAAGTGAGTATGTCAACAGTTACTACAACACTGCTGGAGGAGTTTATTTACAACAGAAAATGCTAAAAAAAGCATCTGCTTATCTGGATATCAGTACGTTTTTTTATATTTATGTAAAGATTCTTAATGAAAGTATGCTGAATAAAGAAAAGACTCAAGGACAATTGCTACGCTCTATCCTGACAAACTGCTGCCCCTTTCTAAAAAACAGTCCATAGCCCTATTCAAGGAAGTTCTTGCTCTCTATGGCATAACTCTTTTGATATAAATCTCATACTGAAAAATTCCACTTAAAACCTCTTCTTCTATCTGGAAAAACACAATTTGCATTACTGAAAATCACTAGAGGTTTTTTTTCCCCCCTGCAAGATAAAAGCAGTGCCAGAGAAACAAGAAACTGAAAATGCCCTCCACCACCTTCTTTCATCCTCCAACTGATACCAGTTATTTGAATGCTCAGATCTAGTGCTAGCCACCAGAAAACCTTATGCAAGATTTCTGCATGATGCCTCAAACTCCCTTCTGATAGCAACTACCTTTGGAACGAAGCAAACAACACAAAGATATGCCGCTCATGAACCAGAGCTGTTTAAAAAAACTCGACTGCAAGAATACATTTTTCTTCTCCAGTCATACGGCTTACACTTAAAGCAATAGAACCTCCAGTGCACAAACTAAGAAGGTGAAAATAAACATTGATAAATGTTTATTATCAATTGCACTAACACAGATAAACCTGCACAGCTGGCAGACCTCAACTTGCTTACTGAATAAGTAGCTGCATAGGTAGGGTTTTTTGTATTTCAGTAACGCCTGGATATATTACTCCATTCAGGAGAAATTTTTTTTTTGGTCATGCACTGAATTAATAACCCAACATAGTATCTCTGTCTGTAGCATCAGCCACAGCATCTTGTTCCAAGTGGCTTCCTACTTTTTCAGCAATTTATTTAGCAGGCTTCTCCCAATATAAAAGCAAGTAGCTGTAAAATTTGCAGAGAATCAAGTGTCTGTAGCATGACAAAACCAAGCTAGATCATTTGAGTCAACTGGTGACAGCAATTTCTTAAGATGGGAACAAAAGTAATTCAGAGGCATAGACAGTAATTATGAACCTGAAGCTACTCCAAGTGCTCATGAATGCAATGGTTAGAATTTCAGCCCAGTTCAAAACTCTGTCTGCAAAACTCGTGGGAAGAAAAAGGTGTCTGGAAAACCCTGGTACAAGATTAAATGTTTTTCTCTTAACCTCTCTTCCACAATGACCTCATTTTCTTTCTTTTTTTACTATAAGTTCAGATACAGAGGCTTGACAGATGAATTTCAGTTTTTCTTCAAGTGAGGATGTCTCTATTTTCTTTTTCAACTGGTATAAAAAATATTCATTTGTTCCTCAAGAAGTGTACAACAATTTTCTTAATTGTTGTCAAAATCGTCTGTAAGTGAAAAGGTATTTTCTAACCACGCTAGTTCATATTTGGGTTAAGACTACTCATTTTATATGAATTTTTCTCTGCAATTTTTCTGCAAAAGAATAAACGTGAAGATTCAAATGTGTCTACCAGACAATTAATCTTCACTTGTATATAGACACACTCAAAATTTAATTGCACTTACTGAAATTACAGATGCTTATAATTATGAAACATGAAAGTTTCAGTCACACAGAAAACCAGCAATTGCTCTAGCATTTTGAGATTAATTTACATCGTATTCCCAATATTATGTCTCTGTCTCTACCAAGCCCAAGGCAGATTCACTCCTTATCTTGGACTCTGAATGCCAAATTCAACCCTGTATTTCACCCATGCAATCATATTAAATAAACAGGAGTTGCATAGATATTTATGAGTCCAGAGTATGGTTCCATGGAAAGTGCACATCCCCTGAGACTGTCGTTCTCTCCTTGAGTGTAATTTTCTTTGCTTTAAATCATCAAATAATAACATAAAAAACATTACTAATTCTCTAAGGGAGTCAGGACAGCAGAGAAAGTTGCTTCTATAGCATTTTGATAAAATACATTTTTTATGTTTATATCACACAAATGCATGGCTACACACGCACGTATGAAAAAACCAAATTAGGGGTCATGACAAGACAAAATTCATAATTTAAAGGCATTGTATGTGTCACACATTCCACTTAACACTTCAAAATGTCTGCATCCTTCTTATGACCACTTTCACTAACATTCACCCATACAAAAAGACTCACTGTGAGTGTGACATATAAAAAGCTTTCAAGCAGTAACTGGCACAGATGTAAATCTACATAAGGCTCTACAAATAAATCTTGTGCACTCTGCCGCCGATATAGAAACATTAACCTTAAGAGGAACACAAAGCAGCACCTCCTTATCTGTTTAAAGTAGGGCAAATATTTTACTCATGTTAATTGTCCTGACAGAAAAGGATCAACACTGCATTATTCCATCAAACACATGGTTTATTTTTCACCCCTGAACAGCACATAAGCCAAAAAATTTGCTGATTGCAAAGTTGTAAAGCTATTCTGTATTAATTCTTCATAAAAATCGTACCTCATTCATACAGCATTCTTTTTTGAATATTTATACAGCAGGTGGCATATTACTCATATAATCTAGCAGAATGAAAGTGGAAGTTATTTTTTTTCATTTTTCATGGCTCCACCATCTGTGTAACAGAATACTTCACAGTTCAGGTGAAGAGTTACATTGGTGCATTTTTTTTCCATTCAACTTCATTTACATTCTCAGCAATTTTTTCTGTGGCCCCTAAAATCTTGACATATCAAGAAATATTATCATTAATGTAATTTTAAGAATGAAACAGTGATCACTCTAATGTAACTGAAGAAACATCAGTGAAAAAAAAAATTAGTTTTCTAACTTAAAGCAGATTCCTGTGTCAAAAAGCGTACTAAAGAAGTGCTGTATCAGACCAGACCACAGGCTGACAGTCCAGCATCCTCTGAGAGTGGCAAATCAGAGAGAAGTTGAAGAAAACACATAAGAACTGCCTTTACACATTTGTAAAGCTTCTCTGGTATTGCTTTGCACATTCTGCACCTCAAGGATAACTTTTGTCCCTTTTGATCTCCTTTGTATCACTCGTGAATTTATAATGCTCTCTCAAAACATATACCCCTTTTTCTTTCCTATCATCTGAGGCTAACATGCCCTAATCTATTTAACAGGACAAACTCTTCCACTTCTGATTCTCCCTGGTGCTTTTCTTGGGACAGCTTTGGTTTTACAGTCCTGGTGCTTGACACATCACAGCCCTGTGGGACAGTGCCTGGCTGTACAGCCGGCCATGCTTATTTTTTGCTGTCAGCAACCTCAATCTATGCATATATTACATCACTGACTTCCACTACATTAACAATCTAGCCTGCACACAAGCAATCCTTGTGTTCTCAAGTATTCCTCCTGGGTATGTTCCATGGTTCTCTGTGCTGAGAATTTCAAAGTTGTCTGTCCTCCCCATCACCCCTACCTCAGATAACTGTATCAATTGCAAAGAAAAACACAGGTCTTTAGGAGAAAGCAGTGGGAAGGGCATTAGCAGTTCCCCTCCATGAAGTGGGCAGGCTGTGTCTTCAGCTAAAGCATTTCTGGGGATTTACTGTGTATGAATGCTGGTAACAGCTGCTGATATGCAAGCAGCAACACAAGACATGTCTGAGCACATGACGGGTATAGGAAAGAAGGCAACTTACAAGTGACCACATCATGGTGTGTAACAGAGATGGCAATTACCCAAATTATTCATATTCTACAGAAATGTAGATAACTTGACTCTTGAGCAGCTGACTTCAGTGAACGAAACTCCTACTTTCATATTCATATTTTGACAAACACCATCAGAAACATGCACTTCTGGTGAAGCACTGCCACATACATTCATCCCGAGCAACATCCCCACACCTTCCATCAGAGCCCACTAGCTCAGCTAAGCGTACATTTTCAATACGCTGTTTCAATATCCAAGCTACACCTACACTCTGCCATGTTGACTTAGTTGTAAGCCTTGACGTTCACAGAGGGAGGTCAAGGGCTCACAGGTGGCTGCACCCGATCCTCCAGTCTGCAATTTCAACCTGAACTCTTCTTTCCTCCACTCCTGCCTGTTGTGATTTCTTCCCTCTCCGGGCTCTCGACATAAGATACTTTTAGATGTTCTTTTTTTTTCTGGATTGTTTATTCCCTTCCCCACATACCATTCTTCTCCTGCTCCCTCCCTTCACCGAAGCTGCCAGCAACTCCCTGTGCAGCCTAGAGCCTGCAGTGCAGCAGCTGTTTCCATTCAGCCCTGTGGTCCCTCTGAGGATGGAATTAGCCCCTCATTAACCCTCTCCCTCCTGCCGTTATGCATCGATGCAGCTATTTAACTAAGTGCGGGGAGCAATTAGTACCGTCTCTGCTTGCAGTCACCATTCCTGCCTCTTTCAGCTGCCACAGGTACCTAAGCCCTAGAACATAACAGCTCAAAGACTCTTTCTAGAAATTAAGGTTGATAAACAGATATTTTAAAAGAGATTGTGTGACAGGGATCAGATTTACAACAGCAAGGATCAAGTTTTAATACATGTTATTGCTTGAAAAAAAGCAGCCATTTTACAAAGTAATCTGTTATTTCTTGATGGTTTTGTGTTTGATTTGTTGAGGGATTTTTTAACCTGCTCAAAATAGTAGAATTCTTTATGATATTTTTTTGCTGAAGTGCACCTAACTGCTCCATGTGCCAGAGTATTTGGGAATATATACTGAAAAACAAACTTTTAAAATCCTGTTGAGATAAAACAGCTTTTTAAAAGAAGTGGTAGCTGTAGAAAATTAACATTGGTTGTGCTCTATTTTTATATTGCAGTAAGAAGGTGAGTGTTCCTCTTCCTCCCAACCATAGTCCCCAGCTGTCTCAGTCCATTTTCAAGTATTTTGTCCTAAAAAAGAAGGTATTGATGGCTTCCTTTCAAAGACAGCTACTTGCCTCAGGCATCTCATCGAAGTCTCAGGTTAAATTTGTCATTAGATGAACCCAGACTGCAATTTACACAAAACTCTTATTACAAAATAGCCAAGCTTGAAGTAAGTTTGCACAGCGCTCAGTTAAGTACAGGCAGCAAAGCTGGAAGTGGCTACTTGGGCAGAAGGAGCAATGCCTGCAAACTTGACCCTGATCAGCCAAACACATTCCTCTTCCTGCTCTCCCCAAACTCCTGGGAACAGCCACAGAAGAGTGTTCTGTGCTTGGTACAAGGCTCGCTGTCGTAGCAACAGACCTTCCCCATCACTACTTTGTTTACTCTTCCTCTAAACTCACCAGAGGCCCTACTACTTCCATGCTGGAGGAAATCTGACTGCAGGACCTGGGACTCACAGCACAAACCCTTGACACCACACAACTGATTCTGTAACATACACTTAACTGTTTATTCAAACGTTTACTCCTTAAGTGAACCTAGGACTGAGTTTGCGGCTCTTCTAGCCACGCAGATGTTAGAATTTTTGAGGGGGTTAGGGCTGGGGAACAAACTAAAAGCAAACAAGCAGTTGTCCTCTGAAGGAAGACTCCCTCCCTACCTCGTGACCTGAAATTATTGCTCCAGACACAGTTCAATGTCACCCACTGAGTGTCATCTCAAAGCATTCTGCAAAATACTCTTTGCAGTCTCAACAACTGGAAGGGTGAAAGAACTACAGACGCCACCACGAATTTGCTCTTTCTTGAGTCACACAATGGGATATCTTCCTGCTAATTTGACTGTGCTAACATCACTGTAAAGCAATCTAATCAGCAGGAATCCAAATGTCCACTAAAACAAAGAGGAAAAAATAAAATCAGACCTGACCCAGAAAATGAGGGAATGTAATTTATTTTCTTGTCTTGTTCTAAAATTCCAGATCCAGAAAGTGTATCTGAAAGCCTGTGCCAATGTGAATAAAAACATACTGATATGCACTGTATATTTTAGAGTAAAAAGGTGTCAGCCTCTCCCAGGACAAGCTTTGAAAGAACTAAATCTGGTCAGAGGACGGAAAGTTTATACAAAACACATTACATGAAACTACCACAGTTTTGGAGACAAAACAAGACTCAGTCCTACTGTTCCCTTCCACTTCAATGAAATTGTAATCACAAACATATAATTGCATGCATAATGTGGTTTAGCTGCCTAGGATATGTAAATTTCAGTTTAATTTTTTTATAGTCCTAACATACCATATATCCGTATCCAGTCAAAATTAAGTGTAGGTATTTCTTGAAGGAAAGGATGTGAGAGGCAGGAAGGGAAGAAATGTTTCCTGAGATTGTGTGCACCAGCTATATGAGATTCTCACATTTATCTTTTCAAATAACTCCAGTAGAGTATTTCTGTAAATGTAATTTGTAGTGCTCTTTAATCCTGTTACCAAGATTTCCCATTTGCCTAGTCTCAACAGAGAACCAGAGAAATTTATAATCTGCTTCTCTGAGCTCTGATCATGCACAGTTCATGCACACTCAAAAACCTCCATTCAGGTTCCATTTATAAATGTATAACGAGACTGAAACAGTCCCCACTGCACTAGCAGAATATTACACAATCTCTTCAGGTGCTGTGGGTCAAAACTGGATTTGTATTAACTTGGCTAAGATATTTTGCTGAGGTCAGTTCCAATGCCCAGCAAAAGCATGAGATTCAGAGTAAGTCTGCAAGACTGCAACTTGAGGGATACCACAGGGCACCATTATCTTTCTAATCCTTCCCCAATCCATATTCAGATGAGAATAAATTCCAGTTTGGGCTGCTATTAGAAAACAGAGCAGGGATGCTCATGTCTTGTGACTAGCCAAGTTTTTGAGCCACAGTGGTCCAAAGTCTCTGTCAGTAAGAGGCTTCTATCACCGATTTTGCAGCCCTCCTTGCAATTACTTCTACCTGAAGCTCAGAGCTGGTTCTATAATTCAGTGCTACACATCAGCCATACTCTGGAACCATCAATTCTGCCTTCCCTTTCTTTTCATACGACATCAGGCTGTGTACCTAGAGACACATGCAGTTGTAGGACTTACATATGCTTCCCTTGTAGTGACCCCCAACTTTTCACAAATGTTGCAATGCAGACTGTAGGGACTTGGTCAGTAAATGGTGCTGTGAATTAGACAACCCTGCTTTGAACTAATATATTTGAGTTCCCTGAGATTTGAGTTAGCTGCTTTTCTTAAGTAAGGACATTAAGGGCTTTTCTAATTAATAGCAAATGTTCCATTACATTACAAAATCAGAAAACAGGACAGAGATCTGGAAAAGAATTCAAGGACAGTATAAACCAGATGTCTCTAGGCAAGACCATTACACTTAAACATAAACATCTCCCTGCACAACTCACGCACATTTTTGCAGCGTTACCAACTCAACAGTTCCAGCGCTATTCCATATCCCAGAACTACACACTGCAGGAGATACAAATGCAGCACAATCAGCCAAGGGAAAATCGGGGTTTATTTTACATACTCAGCTATGTGACTATCAATGGACAAGTCTGAACTGCCAACAAAAATTATGGAAACTGTGAGAATCAACCATTCTGTCTGCTCAACCCACTTCTCAGCTATGGGCAGAATGAAGGCAGATGGGAACACCCCAGCCCTTCAAAATCCCAACAGGCCTTACACATTGTAGCTTAATTTTATCCGAGCTGATTTTGGGTTTCTAATCCTTACATATGGGATGGAGCTGTTTCTCCCACCAGTCTGAATCATCCACTTTGAAACTATTACATCTTCCTCCTCCACATTCCCCACAGATCATTGGAAGATGAGACTCTTCCATGCCTAGTGTAACGCAATTATACTATGCCATTTCAAACAATTAAAAAAACTATTACATGGGCAGAGATTTTAAAAAAAGTCCTCAATCACCTTTTACTGAAGTCTCTCACCCAGCTAAAAACAAAGTAACAGCATGCTTAACAGAATTAGGTTACTTACAGAATAAGGCTAAAAAAAAACCAAAGTATCCCCCCCCGGCCCCCCCAACAAAAAGAAAACCCAAATTATTTCATACTCTAGAGTCCAAATAACACCAACAATAGCAGAACATCAAGAAATTCCTGTAGCACATAGAAAGTAAGATTTGGGAGGCTCATTACTATCAACTCTTCCAAATTAAAGCCTGAAAACATCATATGCTAATGGTTAAGGATCCCTGGGATTTCCTAGGCAGAGTGAGAATGTAGAACTACTAATACTGTAAAAATCTTGGAGTGAAAAGTAAGGGACCACATAAACACTTTACAGAAGTGGGTAATGATATTTTTTTCCACAGACAACAATAAATGAGATTGCTTTTTTTTTTTTTTTCAGATATCAGACAAAAAATGGCAGACCTGGCACTGGAAGCCAGTTGTTTCACTTCCCAGACCAGTGGTCCTATCATCCAACCACCCTGACCCCAGTGAATTTTATGAACATTTTGGTAGGCACACAATAAGGTTAACTCTGCTTGCTATCCTATTCTATGTGCATGAATTATACAGTACAGTAGTTACATTAAAAAATAGTCATTTCAGAAACTAATAAAACTCTGAAATAATTTTTTTTTTAAATCAAAAGTGAGGTTACAGTGTCAGTTTTCTCGTGACAAATAATTAATTTTTTAGATTGGGACAATAGGAATTAGAAAGCTTGTTTTGAAACAATAATTGTGAAGAGACATTTCATTCACATAAAACCACAAATGCACTAGTGATTTTATCTCTGTGAAGCAAAACCACAGAGGGAATGAAAGAAAAGCTTTTATTGTTGCACTGCAATGAATATGGAAACGATTTTTTTACCCATTGTAGACATTAAAATTTAGTAACACTGTTTTGGAAAATGTGTAGTAGGCATTAAAGTCAAGATATTTCAATCTGTCTTCACTGAACAGAGGAACTAGAAGAGCTTATGCAGCCCCCACCAGAAACCAACAAAAAAATGCTTTCTAGATCATCACTCCACATCTTAAAATATTTTAATGCAGCAGCTTTAAGGCAAAAGAGAAAGTAAACTAAAAAGGAACAGAGATATATAAAACCTACACTGAGCACTAGTGTCCAGAACTATACATAAAAGTACATTATTTATAGTTAAGAAAGCAGGACCTCAGATGGGAATTGAAATATTAGATATAGCTTATTCCAACTTGTTGACATTGCACGGAAGCCATGCCCCACGGTCATTTCAGAACACCCAGTTTTCTTTAATAAATTAATCATAGTAATGTGCTCTGCTGTCAGACATTATGGAAATACCAGCCCAGCTGACAAACAGAATTCTTACCCTCATTTTCAAAGGTGACCAAATCAGTTCTTTACAAAGGACCTATCAGTTGATAAAGATACATCTGTCAGTGTACCTGAGGTATGTTTGGAAATGCAACCTATATTTTAAAAACCTATGAAGCTAGAGCTAATCCAATGTACCTAACCTTATTTAACCAGAGAAGCAAACCCAGAGACATGAAGAATCAGGAGTGGTGAATCTGAAAGATGTGGAAAGGTGTAAGGCTGATGACTGCTCCAGAAACATGAAATGCCTCAGGCTGGATGGCTGATCTCTAGCCCAATCTTGTGCTCACAGTAGAGTCAATGTTGCTTAGGACTTTTTGCTCAGCTGGGTCTTGAAACCCTCCATGGAAGGAGACTGGATGTGGTAACTACAAAATATATCCCATTTAAGTAAAAGCTCCAAGTGTCTCAGGAATACTTAATTTCAAATTTAATTAACTTACAGTCAGCCATACACAATGACACCATAAAGTAAGCAAAAATGCCACTAAACTGGGAAGAGGCATCAACTGTGAGGCCCCACCTTACTCTCAATATCTATAAAAGGGAACTAAATTGGACTAATGACATCTGCAAGTAAGAGTAAACAGGTTGGTGCTGGAAAGATCAGTGAAGAATGAGAAACAGTACATAAGTTTTACAAAGACAGTTTGAAAATTGAAGTGATTTTGGTAAAAGGCCAGATAATACAACATGGGATGATATTAGACCAAAAGTGAGTTATGGTGCAGCAGGGCCCTGATGGAGGCATAGAGGGAAAGTGAAGCAGCAGGAGAAGGAACTGTGCATTTATGGAAGGAGTCATGTTTGAGAGTCAATAAGATGACAGGCCTTGTCTGTAACTCAGGTAAGAAGTCATCTGGAATAATCCACTCTGTCCTAAAACATGGAATTATCAAGCAGAGAATGAGATACTGAGGGATGCAGAAAAGTACAATGAGCAGCACAAAGCCACTAACCAGACTGCTTTGCATGACTATCTACCTACTCTCAAGTGCTATTTTCATCACTACAGATTTGTACACTTGTGAGGCATATGAAGTTGAGATGAATAATCTGGGTAAGCGGCAAGGAGCAGGAGCAGCTGCTTCCAGGGTGTGGACCCCGTGTGGAAATGCAGTATGGGTAACAAGAACTTTAACACAGGAGAGTAAGAAAGGAAAGTATATTATGATTTTTTTTCTGAGTATATGTTCAGTTCAACAATCTCCCAAGAGACATTTCTGAGTTTCCATAATCTAAGACATACTGAAGAGTTGCAAAAGGTTCTGAAATACTACACCGTAGTAGTAAACAAAGATATACATAAGGCACACCAAGCCAAGAGTGTTAGGACCAAAACAGAGAGAAATAACATGAAATGAGAAATAACATCCTGCTCTAACACCAACAGCCAAGCAAATAATCTCTGCACTGCTAGTGTTCTTTGAAAACCTTAAACCTGTTCTTGCATTTAGTCCTCTTCATCTCGTCTTTAGAACACAAAAGTATATTTGAAATAGAAGAAAGGAAAAAAAAAAAGCCCAACACAAAGCAAAGTATGGAATTATTCCTCCCCTAAAATCCTTTAAAAATACAACTTAAATTTAGAACAAAGCAAACTTCTCAGCACAACTTGATTTATTATTAACAGATCTTCATTACTGTATTACTACCTCTTATACATAAATTAAGAGCTCCTCTTCAAAAGTATCTCTGATAAGGATAAAAGAATTCTGTCTGAATTCTTTAGAAGAGTCACACTCATCAAAAATGAGCAACACCACAGGAAAGCCTGTAAATCCATTAATCGGATAGCCTAGTACAGTTTTGATTAGCATTCTTAGAATCTTGCTTTAGGTTAGCATTATTCTGGCTCACCATGGGAGACACCCTCTGAAAGCCTGCCCTTCTATCCTGTTCCCACCCTGCTGTGGGGAAGGAGGTGAGCGACCAGCTGGGGAGCGACTGCCAGAGGAGGTCAACCTACAGCACTGAGCAGCACAGCACATTCCCAGGTGAGAGAATCCATATGACTTAGAGCACTCTGACCCTCTCCCTTCTTTCAAATACACTCTGAAATTTCATGTCAGTATGTGATTACAGCAGCAATAACAACAGGGACAGAGCAGTAAGTAGGAGTAGGAAGCAATGAAGTCTAGTTATTGGTTTGGGGGTTTTTTACCTATCTAAATTTAAGAACTGAAAATATGTGATAATCAAGCATGTCAAAATGAACTTTCCAAAACCTAAGTGAGATGTTATATAACTCAGTGAAATACAGAAAAACATTCTGTGCCAGAGGAGGAAACTTCAACAATCATCTAAATATAGTTTTTAAAAAATGAGGGAGTTCACTTCCAAATGAGTGATTGTGACTTTGCTGCTTTCAAGCTGACTGTAATCCAACTGAGCAAGAAAGAGATTTGTCTTTGCAGGTCTGGCTAACACACAGCTAATTTCAGAGAGAAATGCAAATTGGAAAAGCATAGGATATCACGCTGTTCCTTTATTCTAAAATGGCCAGAACACAAAATGACTTATGAGTATAGCACATAGGTCACACTGTAGCTTTTCAGAACTCATCTGAAGTCAAGTTTTACCTCATCCCAAATACTCTTTATATCATAGAGAAAACTGACAGAATTTCTCCCAGATTCTTTACAATTAAACCTCTGGTTTTTATGGGAGCTCTAATGAAGAAAAAACACTAATGAAGGGCAAAAATTAAAACAAAGCTAACTGTCAAACCACAGAGGAAGCCAAGCAAGGTCCACTTTGGATGCAAACCCTGGAGACTATATGAGCACAAACCTTGATTCTTGATCAAACTCAAACTGTCCTGAATCAGTGGAAAACATCCCCAGAGCAAAGATCATGGGAGAAACACTGTCACCACTTTCACAAAATGACACCATCTTCTCCTTCTGAAAGGCTTTTCCAGTATGGGACTGTCTCAGCTGAGATACCTTCAAGGAAACACCCATTTTGTCAGCCCTCATGACTGTTGTTCATGAGTCCCCTGGAAACTCAGAGGGTCACAGTTTAAGCTGACCTCCTTGTTATCACCATCTCCTCCACATACTGTCACACTTCCATGCTGCTACTTCCCACCTGCATTGTGTTTGGACTAAGTCACACAGAGAACTGCCTACTTGTGCCTTCTGTCAACGTCACTCACCAGGAATGCACCCATGATCTTCTCTCTGCCTGAACTCTTATTTCCTGTGGAGTGGGAAAGATAGCACCACTTTTTTGGCAAACTTGTCAGCAAGACAGAAGATCTCACTTTTCTTGCTTCACAGCAAGATTCTTCCTGAAGTTTCTCTCCAGCACCTTTTGTTAGTGTTCAAGACCTGCTTTGTACTTTTATCATCTAGACCATTCCCATAATTCCCCCCCAGGATATCTAAGAGTATAGAAAAATGCTGTTGCCTTCACATCCTAGCCAGCACCAACTCTCAGAATATCTCCACTGCCTCTGTGGTGAATATTTTGATACTGTTTTCACAGATGTTTTACTCAGGTATAAAGTTCCACAGGGAAGGATTTGGCTTTGCCTGTTTTTTTGAACTACTGGAGCCATCCCCTTGAGGAAGGAAAAAAGTGCTCACATCAGTAGGGCTGTAACACTGTAATTGCCCCAAAATTCAATCTGAAAATTAAAAATGTAAAAATAAACTCAGTGTACCCAAAATCTGAAAAGCAGAAGTTGGATTCTAAGTGAGAAATGAGCAGGTCTGCTACTAGGACTGTGATCTCTCACTCTTGGCCTCCAGATGATCGCTTATGCTTCCCAGAGTATCCCATCCATAGGGAGGTGAAATTTATCCTGAGTCACAGACTGTGTGAATAACCAGGTTGGGGGTGTTAATAAGACAGAGGGAGCATGTGAGCAAGCAAGAATGCCAATATGTGCATGCCAGCCTTTCCAGGCACAGCGTCCCAGTGACAGCTGTAAAACATGCAATGAGCTCACACAAGAAAGAGGAAGAATTCACAAGGGAAGGCCTGTGGACACGGACGACCTTTAGACAGCACATAGTAGCTTTCATTGTTCACTCTGCTACAGAATTAGACAATGACAAAGGGACGGAAAGGGAGGTCTCTAAGAGCAACAATAATGTGTATATTTTGGCTGGAAATAGAGAATTTACCACACTGGAGCAGAAAAGCAAACTATCTGAGGCGTTTACTATTGATGAAAACCCTGCACTTGAGAGGAAGAAGGACAATAAAATTTATATTGTCAATTAAGTACTCTGCATGGAAGACTAAAACTATTCCTTAGTCCCTGCTGTAATTGAGCTAGAGGTAACCTGCACCACATAATCTAGTATAGATTAGACAATGTACTGATAAAAATAAGAACACCCGTGTCCCATCTGTGCAACAGCTGCCCTTGTGATAGCAATGAAGGAAGTGAATAATGCTTTTGAACTTCTGTCACTGCTGCTGTAAGGTGGACAACTTACTTAATAACATCCTGAGTGGTAAATGGTAAGTGTGACTTGTCTAGATCCAGAGTGGCAAAAAGCACTGCACCCATCACACCTCCCACACTTATTCGGAGATTGGAAAGACCCTCCTTCAGCAGGAGGAAACAAGACGTGGTGGCTTCTCCTCTAGGTGTGAAGTTTTAGTTTATACTGATTCATACAGGAGGGATACCCTGCAAATGTAAACCAGCCCACACACTTCCAAAAGGAAGCGTGAAGAAAACCCCAAACAAACAAGTTCAGATACTCTGAAAGGCCTGCACCAATAGAACAGCAAGCCAGATATAAAACAAAGCAAGAGGTGTTTGTAATGTTACTTATGTGATGCCAAGGAAATGCACAATGAAGGAGAGACTGCAGTACATCTATCTTTTATTGTAACTACTAAAAAGCCTTGAAACATAAGAACAAGGCCAGAGTTGGTTTGTTGGTTTTT
>VXBC01011102.1:191226-201546 GCA_013399945.1 Ploceus nigricollis
AATTTCTACATAAAAATACAGAGCACACACCAGCATGTAATCCTTAAAAAAACAGAGAATTGGTTTTATGGGCCAATAGGCAATAAGGCTTGATAGAGAAGTTTCTATCAAAATGTTCTGATCATAGGTCACTTACCTAGCTGTAAAAAGTTATCCAAGTATTATTCGAGCTTCTCATTTTTTAAATACTTTTAAGTTGTACTGACTTCATAAATCCGTGACCTCACAGTGTATTCCACATTTCAGATAGAGAAAAGGTTTTAAATAGATGAATGGTTGAAAAAGCAAGCTTGTGTGGATGTCAGTATCTCCACCTTAACCACAAAAAGGAAGTCTTTTGGTGTTCAGAAAACTTGGCATGTAATAGCTCTCTCACTGAAGTTTTTATTTATCACAGGATAAATCAGGTAATGTGGATCACAATGGATGATTGCAGGGGTTTAGCTCAGCTGTTGTGAAAACAGCCTTGTCTCCTGTCCTTTAGGAATCTTTATTGAAATACAAAAACACTTCTTGTAACAAAACCTGCCGCTGCATCCGTTCTGAGCTGTGAAAGGAGGGCAGGAGGCATGGCCAGTGGCTCTGACTCACATTCCCAGAAAGTGAGGTGGTGCAGCTCAGGCAGTTGTTCCCCTAGCCGACTTCTCCTATTACCTCCAGAATACAAAGCTCTTCCTGAGCCACTGCAGCTCACGGCCATCGGCATGAGTCACTCCTGGCTCCCGGCTGCATCCCTGTGCAACAATGCAAAAGGCTGAGAAGTTCAATGGATGTCCAGCTGACCCCTTACAGCCAACAGCAACCTCCCAAAGGCAGCAGCAGCAGCTGGACAGTCTCAGCCATAAAAGCTCACTGTCTGAGAGCATGACTGTGAACTCAAAAGAATATCTTTTAAAAAATGCTTTTGCCTTTCCCCTAAGAGATTCACATGCTGTATGTGCAGATATATTGCTGTTATATATATTCATACATGTGTATATATGTACATAAATATGTATGCATATATATATATATATATATATCTATCACAACAATCACGTGGTCTGCTTACGTGTGAGATAATAAAATAATTAAGTAAATTTTGAATTTGCATTTTTCAGTATCAAATGTGACTCTTACACTCCTTATTTACTGCATTTACTGAAAAGTATGATCCTGAGAGTTTCTGTACCTTTTTCAGATCACTTCCCACTGTACAAGTATCACAGAGGAAATGGATTCTAGGCTAAATTTAAGCCTAAATTGAAGACAGTAATTTGTCACCCAAAACTATTATGGCAAAAAGATTTTCCCATTACAAATAGCCCCACTTCAGAGCCAATTTCTCACAGGTGTCACAAAACGATTCCCTTTTACGTTGTTGCATGAGTACAATTACTGCTACAGAGAAATCTCCCCAATGATTTTCTTCTTATGTTGTGTCAAAGCTTTTCACAGAATTATCTCAGTACTTCCATGCATGCAAAATAGATTTGTCTGCACATCCATTAAACACTTAGAAATACCCTAGCTCCTGAACACATTTGCTTCAATAGCAGTCATATTAGCCTTACTTCAGAACATTTTAATAAACAAACATTTAGAGAATCATGCTGCTCTCCTACTACTATTCTTTACCTGAACAACATTACATCTTGAGTTTGGAAAACAAATGGTTTTCTAAATCTCTCTGCCAAAATTAACCTCTATTGTTCTTTTCTTTTATTGCTATGCAGTTCTCATTTACAACATTCCCAGTGGCATCTGGTAAAATCATTACTGATGGTAAAAGCAGCAGCTCCTCAGGTTAATATGCATCCAATATGCATCACCTTTTTTAAGTCTTTATAGCGGCTGGGCATTAGTCTGCCTGTGGGAGGTGGTGAGCAAATGCCTTTACATTGCTTTTTTACTTTTGCTTTCTTTCTCTCTTCTTCCACTTACTAAACAATTCTGATCTGTATTAACCTTAGTCTATTGACTGGGGAAAGGAAGAATAAGAAACAGAAAAACCCGTGACCCTGAGAAAGCGCTGTTTGTCAACAGCCAAAACATTATTGTGTTATCTGCTTGTTTTGACTAAAGATCTAAAAGATACCTCAATACGAGGTGCTATACCTCCCTCCCACCCAGGTCCAGTTCAAGAATGAAAAAATAATGTGGATACATCACGTACTAAGATAAGAAAAAAATACCTTCAACTCTAAAATAAGACAAGCAGGAAATGTTATGAAGATATGTTCTAAAGATGTTTGGGGGGAAATGACTGAACAAACACAAAACCCAGTGTGCTGTTCTGAGGGTAAGGCTATTAAGTGACAACTAAATCAGATATACAAAGACATTAGTGAACACAAAATAAAACAAAGATGAATGGCAAGGACAATCCAAGGCTAGATCAAGCAAAGTAATTAGACTACACTGAAAAGTTGACTGTTAAGGAAATCTTGACTGTTGAGGAAAAAAAAATCAAGGAATGACTCTTTATTTTCTTATAATAAAAAATGAAATTGTGACACTGAAAACAATTAGATGTCAGGTTCAATACAAACAAAAAAGGACTTTCACACAATATGCCACCAAGCTTTGGGACCACCGCCCCACAACACAGGTGATATTTGGCAGTTTACATGGATTCAAAGAACTCTTTCATTAAGGCAAGAAAAATCCTTCAAAAACCATTAAGCAGAATGGCCTATCCCCAGATTTCTGAGCTCTACCTCAGAAATTTCTTTGCTGAAATTAGGCGGGGCACAGCAGTACCTCACTGCCTTACTTTTGAACAAAGCATGTATTCTCAGCCACTGTCTGAAACACAGACCATGCAGTAGTTTGTCTTCTCATCTGATGTCCTATAGGTTTAGGTCTTACTTACAGCTTAAGAAATTACCCATGCATTTATCAATTCAAATTTTGCAACTCCTCCAAGCTCATTTTCCTTGTTGAAGAAATTCCATTTCAACATGGAGCTCTCAGGTCCTGCTCCTACAAGTGTGCTCCCAGAACCTCACAGAATGTGTAACCAATTGGTACAGCCCAAATAGGACAAAGTGCTTTGAAGGCAGAAGAGCAAAAGCTTTCAGAGGCAGGGCAGCCACTAGCAAAACAGAAACTGTGCTCTAGGACAGGAGGGTGCCAGCCCGACCCCTGCTTTCTGCCCGGAGCATTCCACCACCTCACCCAGGCCAAATCTTTGGCTTGCATGCCACTTGTTTGGCTGCTGTCTGAGCAGGCAAGAATAATTTCTGTTACCTCACTTCTCCTCAGATTCAGTACTCCTTGTTTTCACAAACAACAACAAACTCTAGGGAAATACTTGGAAAGGGAAAGAATCTGAAAGAGCACAGAGTAAAGGGAAAAGGGGAGGAAAATGGAGAGAAGTTATTTACAAAAATGAAGCCGAGGACTGGCAGTGCAAGTCTAACACAGTACAGCAGAAAAAGCAGGTTATGAGATCAGTGATCAATTGGCAAGCACACTTTAAACATACACAGGAGAGGGAGGTTTGTGCCTGCAGAAGAAAAATGTGCACTGGTATGCCAAGAATGGTACTGTTTCTTTCCGTAACCAAACCAAGGCTGCAAGAGGGAATCTAATCTAAAGAGGTAAAGGAAAAAATCTGCATGGCTAACTCTCCAGAGTAGCTCTGCAGCACAAACAGAGATAGGAAAACTATTGACAAAATGGAATGGCTTTTGCTCACAGTCAATAAACCAGGCCCTCAGGACTACTCCTCCTGCTATCAGGAACATTTTGGTTGTTGATGAGATTGCCCTGATGAGAGTGGTATTGTTAGAAATACTCCTAGAAGAAAGGATTGTTGCTGAACTGAAACCTGATTAACATGGAGGGGTAAGCCATGTAACAACATTGAAATCAATGCTGCTTACACCCCAGTCAAAATTCAGCCCAAAGTGAGTTAATTGAAAGATAAATCTTTAGTAAACATACAAGACCTAGACAAGTTATGACTACCAAAAAGTATGAAGGTCTCATTTTCTTCTTATGTGTAGCAGCAGATCAACAGAATTTTAAACATCACATGAACACTGTGTCAGTAAGGGAGTTTCTACCCTGTGACAGCAGCCATGATCCACTAACACTGATTAACTGCACTCAAGTGAGACCAGAAGCAGAAGGACTGTTTAATCAATGGCCAACAGAAGTGTGAATACCTTTCTTTCCATTTATCTATTTATCCATTTCTCTCTGCACATTCTCCTCCCAAAACAAAGCAATGGAACACATCTCAAAACGACCCAAAGAAGATAACTTGCTACCAACTCTTACACAGAAACATTCAAAATCTACTAAAATCTCCTTTTAAAATTCTACATTCAACCACACTGCATGCTGTATCTGGTTACAAATTGTTAACTACTGGAGAGTGAGAAATGAGAGCGTTTACAGGATACAACCTTCTACTTGTTACATTTCGTCTGTGCAGCCAAGTCTGTTATGAAACATCATTTAACCACTTTTGCTACTTCCTCATTACTCTGATTTCGAGAAGGAAATCCTGCTCAAATCCAGGCAAATTTTCTTGACAGCTGTGAAACTTTAAATAGTGTAGAACAGTCTATCCTTGCTGACTTGATGGTAACTTTGAAAGGAACAGCTTGAGACGTTGTGATTCAGAAGTGGAGTTAAATCAGTACTCGGGAAAGTTTCAATACATGTTCTGTCTAAATTTGCTTTGTGATTATTTAATCTGGTCAGCATGTCTTAATGCCAAAGCCATCTCTGACTACACTACATGTCAGCTCTATTTGCAATAATGTCCAGTCTCTTCTATGATGAACAACTCTCTAATTAGCACTAGGTTTTGCAAAGCCTGTTCAATTCTGAAGTTTTAAAAGGCAAACTCTTAATTCATTTTAAGTGGTTTAATAAGCTCTAGTTGTCTTGGTATTTTATTTTCATTGTCAGCATCTTTCATTCTTCAGAAAACAAAAAAACACTTTCTCTTCTTCTGCCACATCAATCACACAAGAAAAGCTAATGACGCCCTGTCAAATTGACAGAATTAAAAAAGTTATCCAGGCATAAAAAGCCATAGTCTTTAGTATTCTGCCATATTCTTCATATCTACCAGTACTGTACCTAGTTCTTCAATTAATCTGGCAAACTTGAGGTGATTACTTCACTTTCAAAATTAGTCCCTAGTCTCATATAAAGTTAGTATGTCTAGAACTGCAACAGCAATACAGCATCCAATCACACAATTTCAAATGACGCTCAGATAGACTCTCTTTTCTGTGAGGTTCAACTACAGTATTTTTTCATGTAATTAAAAAAACCAGAGATTATACTATGTATTGAACTTCTGTCATCATCTGATTTTTAAAATTTAATTGTTCACTATGTTTTCATGAAAAAAATCAAGTCACAGAAGAGCCAGCATTATCTACTTACTCTGGCAAAATATTTACCATATTAAACCTGAAATGATACTTAAATATAATTGATCAAACCTAGTGTATTCTGCAAAAGGTATTTCATGTACTGTTTTTTTTTGAAAATAATGTCTGGACACTGCATCTTCCAATCAAATATGAAAAGAGTACATGGAAGATATCTGCCCTACCAAGAACAATTTTGAGTGCTCACCAAAGATCCAGAAAGTTACTAAAGCCAATTTCTCCTTCTTTTGAGCAGTTTTTTGTTACTCTGGAAATTCCCGAAATCAGACAATTCCCTTCTCATATGAATACAATGTTCCTCATAGCTCGTTAACAATAATCAACATTTACAGCTCATACAGTGCCTAACACTGGGACATTAACTGCTCATTTCTACAGTCATGTTTCTATTAGTGGGCAAACTACAATAAGAGGCAAGAAAGCCATTTCAAAGCTAATTAACCAAGGCAGCATGCCAGAAAAACCAAGTAATGCTACACTAAGATGCCAAAATGAAGACTTTGAATGAAATAAAAAGTTTTACTGAAACTTAATCAGTGAAGAAAATGGTTCATTACAGGAAGTCACAGAACAACTCATCTCCAGATCCTACACCACACACATCCCTCTACCCAGTAACTCATTCTCTGTGCAAGAAAACTCAAGTCCTGTGATTTCACAGAAAGTATCACAAAAAGGGGCAAATATGACATGGGGAAATTATAGAAGGAATACAGACCATATGAGAGGAGGCAAGAGATTTATGCAAAAAAATCTGTACAATGAAAGATTTTTAAAAGCCCTTCCAAAGGAACAAACAGTGACAACAAAAACCTCCTAAACGCTTTTACCCATATGTATCAGCAACTTGGATGTAACTCAGATCCTCAGGAAAACTACTAACTCTGATCTTCCTGACACTTCTTATTTTCAGAATTACTTTTAACTATATTTGAGCCATACTTTCAATACTCCACCTGTAACAAAGTTTTAATTTATTTCAGAGTACACCTTTATTTCTCAGAAACCTTTATAAACACTATAAACACCCTGTCTGCATGCATAAAAAAAACCAGCTTCTTAAATGCTGCTCTTTTTTTTTTCAGTCTTAGGTTCCCTTAGTTCCTTTAGGAGAACTATCCTCAGAAATATTTCCCATTATCTATAAAACTTTATCAGATAATTTTTTGCACACAAGTCTCCTGAAAATACACTTTGAGTAATTTGTAACTAAGCTACATACTTTTCACAGCATAGTTTATTATTTAGTACCAACATGCAACATTTCTCAGGAAGCTTTATATAGTCCATTGAAGATTCTTTTTCATTCTTTCTACTTTTCTCAATTTCTCATTACATTTTGTGACATCCTATTTCAGACAGGGAAGGCAGACATTAAAAAAAGCTTTGATGACACACACGTAAGTACATAGTACATTTGGAGTTAAAACCCAGGCTTATCTTCCAGCCCACTCCATTAAGTATAATGTAGGAACCCACACTCAATTTCTCCTACATAGCAGATTACTTTACATCTAAGAATTGATGGTTGAAAATAAAATCATTAAGTGACAAAAGCCAACAGCAAAGTGTGTTCAATGCTAGAACAGAAGCTAAATGAATACAATGGATAAGTATCTACATATCTCGATATAAATACGTGTTTATTCTAAGGAGAGGAAAGAGGGGTACATTCACTTTGCTCCAATTTACCATCCACAGCTGCTCGCTGAATTGTAGGACTGTGCCTGAAAATGGTGATTATTTTTAATGGAGATGGTATCATACAAAGATTATGCTACCTTTTGTTCTCTTTTTGATTCACCATTGGTTGGCATTTTTAATGATCTCAATCAACCTCCATTTCAATGATGCACTCAAGGGCAGGACTGCCATTGAGAGAAAAATAAACAGGCTGAAGGACTGGGCCAGCAGTAATTTCATTAAATTCAACAAGGACAAATGCAATCTCTGGCAGATAAGATGAACTAAACTCGCAATAGGCCATGCTAGGGACTGACTGACTTGGAAACCATTGCTGAAAAGGGGCTGGTAAAAAGAAAAAAAGGCTAAACAGGTGCCCACAGTGCACAATGGCAGCAATAAGGACTAAAGGTAATCCTGAAACCAGACAGCAGATAGGTGAATACTCCCACTTACTCTGTCCTCTTTAGACCATCCTTTGGAAGTGTATGTTCAGTTTTGGACCTCACAGCACTGGAACAACATTCAAATCATAATGTCTGGAGTCATACAGTCATAGAATGGTTTGGGTTGGAAAAGGACTTTAAAGATCATTTAACTCCAAACCCCCTCCCACAGGCAGGAAACTTTGCACTAGACCCTGTTACTTTGAGACCCATCCAGTCTGGTCTTGAACACCTCCAGGGATGGGGAGTCTACAACCTCTCTGGGCAATCTATGCCAGTGCCTTACCACCCTCACAGTGAAGAATTTCTTCCTTATATATAATCTAAACTTACCCTCCTTCACGTTAGGGCCACTCCTCCTTGTCCTGTCATCAAGGAATCTAAACAAGCTTCTCCAAGGGCCAACTAGATAAACAGGGTGCTGAGCACTTGAGGAAAGGCTGTGATTATTTGTTCAGATGCAGCTTTAGAGAATCTCATGCAACCTTCATAGCATGAAGATACAGCCATGCTCCCTGCTGAGATGCATGGAGGACGTGAGAGAACAAAAGCCAAAACAGCGGAAGTTCCAGCCAGATGTGTGGAACAACCTTTTCCGTCTGAGGACAGCCAAGCAACAGATGGGGTTGCCAAGAGATGCTCCATGAAACAGAACCTGGCAGAATTTAGTCAAGCCTCCAGCTATCACTGACTCAGTATTAAAACACCATTAAAAACTACCCTGTATCTATAACTACTCATCTCTTCATTGTTTAAGTAAGTATTCAAGACCCTGAATGGCACTGAAGGGTTGAAAAAGAGAATTGTTTGCTGTGTCTTCTGTTTTGTTTGGAAGTATGGGATAAGCAGAAGCCACTTCCAGCCTCATCTCAGTCTGGATTCACATCAGCTTCTTCTACAGAACACAATGTATTTTATCATCATGAATGGCTGAACTGAACATGAGAAACATTTTTGATAGTTGTATTTGCATAAATAGATTTTATTAAACATCCCCCAATAGTTATTTACTAGTTCCACTGTGCACTATTTGTAAAATGATTAAAAATTATTTTTGTTTAATATTTTTTCTTACAGAAAGAAACAGCTTCTACTCAGGAAAGCCAGAACAAAAGGAGAGGAAAGAACAGACTACTTCCCAGAGAGAAATGGTTTTAGATCACTGGATTACTGGAAAGGAACATAAACTGATTTTAAGGTCTATATATATGATGGCATTAGGGTTATTTTACTAAAGACTGTGATCTCAAAGCAGGAGATAAGAGACTGAATAAAATAATCTAGAATGAGACCTGTCATTGAGACAAAACCACTATAATATCCATACAAACACAGCCACATACAAGCAGTGTCATTTAGAAAACCATTTCTCTCACTGACCTCTCCACTTTCTTATCAAGTATACTGATTTAGAATAGCTAAAGAAAAGATGAATAGACAAGCAGGGAAAAAGAAGTAGCATGTGACACACTTGTCCTAAGGGGGAAAAAAGAAAAACCTGAAAAATTCTTAGACTGTTAAATTGGATGGAAATCTTATTGCACTTGCTCTGCACTCTATATTTGAATTACACCCTTGAGCAACAGCAGCAAAATCACAAGAGCTGGGAAAATAAAAGTTTCTTTCAGTATTTCCTGTTCTTCTGGTTGACTATCATCAGGGCTAATAGGTAGATTATTATCAAAAGAAATAAAATTATCAAATCCATTATCAAGAAATAAAAAAATCTGCTGAAAATCATTGCATGGAGTTACCATGAGTTAAGGCAATATGTATGTGTAAGCACACTGAGCAGTGAGATACAAAAAACAAACAAAAACCCACCACCACCAAAACCAAAAAAGCCATCAGTATATAGATAACATCATATTCTATTATCAATCCAGGATTTTTCACTTGGAAAATGATACAAAAATAAACAGGAAATACAAGAATTTTTATTTCCTTAAACACAGCCAGTTTCCCCATGTGCAGCAGCAGTTGTTTATATTATTTTGGTCCAGAAAGCTTTCCTCAGAATGACAATTTCTTAAGTTTCAGTGTTAGGCTTCTCTACCAGTTTTGGTGGTGTTTTTTTAAGAAGTTATAAGCAGAATAAAGACTACAATTACACTCTGGCTTTTGCACACATGTTTGTAATTTTCAGTAATAATAATGAAAGGTCAAATATCCTATAACAGATCAGAGCTTGGACCACAGAACAAAAATAAATAAACATGCTTACTTTTGAAACATGGAATTAGCATCTATGAAGATAAACAAGCATAGGTTTATGAAGGGCAGGTCCTACTTGACTATCCTGATCTTCTTCTACAACAAGGTGACCTGCTGAATGGATCAGGGATATGCTGTGAATATTATCTGCCTGGACTCTAGTAAAGCCTTTGGCACCGTCTCCCACGGCATTCTCCTGGAGAGACTGGCTGCTCATGGCTTGAAGAGGTGTGGTGTCTGTGTGAAAAACTGTCTGGACATCTGGACCCTGGGAGTGGTGATGAGTGGAGTTACATCCAGCTGGTGGCTGGGAGTTCCCCAGGGTTCAATGTTGGGACCAGTCCTTTTGATAATGCAGATGCCACTGAATTGGGTGGGAGTGTTGATCTGCTGGAGGGCAGGAAGGCTCTACAAGGGATCAGAACAGGCTGGATCCATGGGACGAGGACAGTGGTCTCAGGTTCAACAAGGCCAAGTGCCAGGTCCTGCCCTTGGGTCACAACAACCCCTTCAGCTCTACAGGCTGGGGGAAAAGTGTCTGGAAAGCCGCCTGGTGGAAAAGGACCTGGGGGGGC
>VXBC01011102.1:203280-268589 GCA_013399945.1 Ploceus nigricollis
AGTTGAAATTATTTCTTCCAACTCTTACACAGCGTTCTCTTTCACAATGCAAGCGCTCTTTTTTTTTTCTCTATTTGTTTGTGGCTGTGTACATCTTTACATCTGGATGCTGGTGGAGAGGGTTTTAATAGTCTTGCAGTAAGAAGATGAGAGACGGTGTTAAATCAGAAGTCTTTTTTATGAAGAGCACTTAACTCCTGAATTACAGCCAGTGCAATTTCACAGTGGGAAAACTGTTCCACTGTATAGGCCAGAGAATATCTCATCTTGTGCTATATATTCTGTATACTTGAGTTTCCTATTTTTTTAAAATAGCTTCTAATGACTGTGGCACTGCTGTTGTACATATGAATTCTTTTGCAAAAGAAGCCCTCTAGGACAAACAAAAAATCTACAGTGATATAGGGAGAAGACAGCAGACACAAGGAAGTAGTAACACAGTATTAGCAAGCAGAAGAAACAGTGAACAAGCCCATTACTATCCTATTCAAGGCTTGTCTAGCCAGGAAAGCTATACAGCATGAGAGAAATGTTTTAAAGCCAATAGTTACTGAGCATAACTTATTTGGTCTTAGTTTGCATTTATCCAGAAATTCAGGTTGTTTTTCCTTTTTTAGGTCACTTGAAATTTCTTCCAAAGCAGTACACCTCACAACCAGGAAAGGGTATGTTTCAACTCAGAGGAGAGTCTCATCCAGGCAATTCTACCAGCATAATTACAGATGTTTAAATACAGCAGTATACCAGCTAACAACACAACTGCATAACATCCCTTGTAGACAAGCCCTCATTGTTTTCTCACCTGTAATATGAGAATAACTCCACTTTCTTAATCACAAAAGTGTTTAGTAATTACAGCACTCTAGATAATCAAACACACCTCTTTATTTTTTTTTCCAGATAGCACTGCTTTCTTGAGCTTCTCTCTCCTCACCAAAATCCCTGTGGCAGCCCCAGATTATGGTAGCTCTCTGTTCAGCTAAGGGTGATGTGTCTTGTGTGGAAATATTGTTGCTCTCCCAAGTCATCTGCAAGCATCATTAAAACAAAGTGACTTGGCACTAGCCAGAACCGAAATTGCTGCTGCGGCTGCTGCTGCAACTGGAACATTCCCAGCTTCAGACACCACAGGCACAATGAAGTCAGGCTGGCACACAGTGGGTAACCAGTAACTAATTAACACACCACACACACAGGAGACTATGGAAAAACAAGGCTGCTGTAGTTATTCTTTAAATGAGCAGGCTATGGCCAGCAAAGCTCTGAGGTAAATACACTTGACATAGGCTTCAAAAACAGACAGTTAAGGAATTAAACACAGCAAAGACATACTGTATTGCTTTACCTCTTTGCTTGCAGTCTGAAGCATGGTATCAAAGGAATCTATGTTTAAAACTATGAGGAAACTTGGACACAATAAGGATGTCCATCTCAGATGTGAAATGGTATCATTTTGAACCATCTATGGCTCAAATAGTTAAAATATCCTTCATGTAGACAAGCAAAGAAAACAGATTTGGGAGGACCAAGGGAAGCCTGAAAGAACTGAGAGGACTATCTCTTCTGCTAAGTGTTAGGATAGGCTGTTTTCTGAAGAAATACATCAAAACAAGGAGGGAAGCTGACTTAATTTACTGGTTTTCACTATTTTATTAGACACATACATTAAAAGTGTATTTAGCCTTTTAACGTCACGTATTTCAGGCCACCAAATTAGCACCCTGGCTACTTATAATTTAGTAGCTATTAATTGCTACATGGAGAAAGGTAGAGCACATACCAACAACTTCCCTGTTTGTTTTTATGTAGAAGTTAACACTGGACTCTACTAGTACCTCTCTGAAATGTCGCAAGAAAACTTTGGGGATTTTTCTAAGCTAAAAAGAAAAGGTGAAGAAGGCTCACTTCAGTCTTGCAGAGATTTGGAGATACACATCCTGGAATCTGCCTCTTGAAATACAATTTTGAGTTTTCAAAGAATCTAACAATTTTCCTTTCAAAAAACTCATCTGTAAAGGAATACCACCCTTATTTCAAACTACAATAGGCAGTACTATAGCATATAGAGACTCCTGTCTGGAAGGACCCTCTTAGTGCTTCTTGGCATTTGAAGCACATTTGAGGTACAGGTGCTTAAAGGATAGCTAATTTCTTTCACAGACTAAGTACCCAAAAGTCACAGCAGCAAATCAGCTCACTGATGTGAGGTTTGGGAATTCTTCAGTGAGGAGCAGGAGATGAGCCATAATCAGGGTGCATGGGTACATAATTTTTAACAGAAATCCTCAAGGATAGGGCAGGAGAACTACACATAAGTAAATAAGTATAACTCATGTTCAAGACCAAATAGAGGGTCACGTATAAAAACAGTCAATGGAACTCTATAATCTGTAGATAAGGCACTATAGTTTTGTTGGCACAGGTCCTTTTGTAGGCACACTTCTAATGGGGATGCCTCTTCCCCACTTTTGCTACGCTTCTGTTCCATAAAGATGAAGTATATTCTCATTCACCACTGTGCTGGACTCCTAGTTAGGCTATGTACTGAACAGATTCAACTCTATGAGGATAAATAAAATATGTCTCTCCTGCTCTTTTGCTGCTCCATCAGCTGCAGGCCCAAGCACAGTATTAACAATTAAACCAATTTAGACCATGAAAGTGTGTACATCTACGCTGCAGTCTTACATCTTTCTCTCCTACCTCCAATTACAAATTATTTTCCCTTAGAAGTGCTATAGTTCTTACTGCTGCCCTTGGTGGATATCAAATCACAGCCACAGATAACCCAAGTAACCTCATTACCTGCAGGTGCAGGTTGGGGTCACATTGATCCAGTTTGCGGGGCCTTGGCTGAAGGTCAGACATACCTGACTACATGAATCTATGCCTGAGGTGGAAGATAAAGTACATGAAATCCAGCTCTACAAATTCTGCATAACCTTGGGCTCAGCGTCATATATAAAGGACTAAATTTCCTTTCCATCTGTCCTGCTCTTCCTTTATTCCCTTTGTTTTTGATTGAACCTTATCTGGTGTCTGCTTACTTAAGCAACAGATTTTAAAGAAACCCAGAAATCAGTGAGCTTTCTTGTAAGGCTCAGGTGATCATAAACAGGAGTTCACGGTGTTTTCTCATGTATCTACTTTGCATACTGAGTGGTGTGAAAAATGCATTTTAAATAATTGGCTCTTCGCAATTAAATTGAATACTATATGTGTTATGTTGGAAAGTTATTTTGTAGTACTGTATTAATCCTTTTTAAGTAGTGTGTAAAATATAGTTTTAGGCTATAGCATAATATTAAAATAGAAACTTTGTGATGTAAGATTNAGTGGCATATTACTAGCAGGAAAAATACAAAGAGCAACAAATAAAAAAACGCAGAGGACACCCTGCACTTTAATGCAATGAGTAGTTTTAATTTTCAATCAACACTACTGCTTTTAACCCACACTCCTCCCTTACTTTTTAAAATTAAGTTTGTCTTAAAAAAACCCAAAAATCATATCTGGATGCTTCACATAAACATAAGCATAAAAAGTAAGTATTTTTAGAAAATACCAACTGTAAAAAATACTGTGTCCATTAAAAAAGAGGGAATTCAGAGACAGAAATTAAACAATTTAATTAAAGCTATTTACAGAACCAGTGGTAATGCTGTGGTGAGAACTAGACCATGGCATCTCACTGGCAGCAGTGTCTAACCTCAGAACAGCAAAATTAGCCGAGCAGGAATAACTTCATAATTGATACATTATAGCTAAAGTTTCACTATTTGCAAAATAGGCAATTCTTCAGGGTTTACTTGAGAATGAAATATATTCATAGTTGTAAAAACAGATTTTATGATGAATGAACTATACAGTATTATTTTTACTTTGATAAAATAGTTCCATTCTAAGCCTTAACAAGTCATTTTAGGGATATATATGTACTACTTTAACTACCTCCCAAGCCACACAACAACAGTTCCTAATATTTGTGTTAAAATTAAAAAGCCAGATGGATCAGGTGACAGAACTATTGTTGTCATGTGGTTCTGCTGCAGTTTTGGTTTTCTTGCTATGTTAACTCATTGACAGAGGAAAATTAAGATGTGGGCCTTGTGTGTCGTGCATTGGACAATCCCAGAACTTAGTATCAACTCAGGGCATCAACTCTAGAAGTCTACACTCTTTTAGTGATCTTTTAAATTAAATTTGTATTTCAGTAAATAGGACAGCTTGAAATTGGTGTTCAGTATTACTTCATAGTAAATGGAAATGCTGAGAAGTTAATTTAATGAAGAAATATCCCAGAGAAACATCCAAAACTATGTGACCTTAGGGTACTTTTTACTGGACAGGATACTCCAACTGTACAAGCATAGAAATTCCTGTGAGGATACTTCCAAGGCAAATGGACACCTCATGATTTCACAATCTTCATGATGAGCTTGTGGCAAAACACATAATGGAAAAATGGTAGCTGCAATGTTTTTTTTTCCACATCTGGCTTTTGGTTTGTGGTTTGGGTTGCTTGTATTTTTTTCTTTTTTGGCAAAAATGCAAGCCATGGAATAATGTTAATAGAGCAGGTTGACTGTTACTCAGAAGAAATTCTCAAAGTAATGTATCCATGGAATGGGCTACTAACCTTCTTGCTGCCTTCGGAAGGAGAAAATATTACAGAATCACAGAATAAGGTGAGTTAAAATAACTCTGAAAAGAGTTAAGTTATTCATGCCATTAACTTCTAAACCTCAGGATTCTGCAGTAGACAGGGATTAGTTCAGTGCTATAAGCACCCCGCTTCTGACTGGGGGATGTTCTAGCCACATCAGAACAGTCTGAAATAAGCCCACCGCAGTCTAGAAGAAACTATTTTCAGAAATGCTGCATACTTGCCCAGGGAATGTCTGGACTGCAAAAAGTAAGTAAATAGAAGTTACAGATTCAACATTTTCTATTGCAATAAAATGTATACAACTGAATCCATAGTTGTGTTTAAAACCAACCAACCAAGCAATATCATTATTTATTAAATGTTGTTGTAATAAAGTTACATTTATTTAAAGCAGATTGTTTTATACATTTTATAAATTATTTCTCTACAATAATTTTGCAAGTTCTACTATCTATGTTTTACCTAACAACGTTCCTTTTTGTTTATTTCAGTAGATCTGAGACATTTTTGGTGGCAAGAGTAGATTGACATAAGAAAATAGCTGCAACTTAACACAAGGGCAAAAAGTCCACCTAGTTGAGACACCCAGCAGATGAGTTTGAGGACTTTCATCTGGAATGCGGTTTGCTTGCATTGAAGTACTACGTACATTTGGAATCATAACACTTTGTGTTAACATATAATTCTTCAGAGAAAGATATGAAGAGGGTTATACTTTCCAGAGCACTACCTGGCCTGATGTGCAGTCTCATTCACAGACTCTCTGCCAGGTATTGCAAGGGAGTGGCAGTGAAGGGTGCTACAAAATAGTAAAAGCACTGAGAATACTCTACTGCTCTTTCTTCTGCTACCAGCAAGAGGTTGGCTGGAAAAAATAACAGTTCAAGCCAATGCCAGACATTTCTATTCTGCTTTGAGGAAACTGTGATAAAAAAATACATTCCAGGTGATATGAGATGGATTCTAAAACAAGTGACAAAAAGTTATGTGTAAAAAGTAGCCAGTTTGGGAATGCCAAGAGTTACAAAAGCCATGCTGGTCCCTATGGTATCACTTCATAGTAAGCACACCCAGTTTGTGTTGTTAAAGCATTTTGCATAACACTCCCTGAGGCATCTATTTCACTTTTCAATTTTCAGGAAGGTTTTCTGTCCTCATGTCCCTATCCTGCTGGGCATGTCAATATGCAAAAAAGAGGGGTAAAAAGCTACTAGTTATTTGCTGCTTTGGAAGTCTGCTTGTGATTGGTTTCCTCAAATATATTATCAAGCTTCCATCACATCCTTGAGCAGGTGACCAGAGGTACTGTAAACCTAAAACTTCAAAGAGCAAAGGAGATGTGCATTTGGCACAGCCTAAGCTTTCGCAGAATACACAATCTCTCTGACAATACTTANTTGTTGCTGATAAATCAGAAACTGATTTATGCTGCTTTGAAGGTGGTATCAATGTGTTTTTCTGCACTATCAAGTAAAGTACAGTTGGAGCATAACTTTGCTTTCTTCATTCAGGTAGAGAAAATAAATGGGACTTCCCCACTAGGCCTACACTTTGGGAGTTTTGGTAGCACATCTACCTTAGCCAATAGTAAAGAGAAGGCATGCTTTTAGCTATCCTAACTGCATCAACCACCTTGGACATCACTGTTGCTAAAATGGCAAGAAGTCGTAAAATAATTGACTAAAAATACCACATCCTTACAGGTCTCAGATTAGTCTACTAGTGAAACAGATGTGATGTATAAATATGACAACTTCACGTTACCTATTACAACCTTAAGTGCATTAAAATAAATTTATAGCATTTTGTCTCACCAAGATTTTAAAAACCTCAGAGAACAAAGTATTTTATTTGTGTGTTAACATAGAAGTCTCTGGAACAGTTTGTGGAGCCTCAAAGTCACCAACTGTGACCAACAAAAAACTGTATGGGATCACTCCTCTGATTTTGGAGGAAGTTTAGTTGCTGTATCTCTGTCAAGACTAAATCATTGTCATACCACTGAGTATGGGAAAATCATTGTTAAAACAGCTGAGCAAATAGGCACTTAGACGAGGAAAGAAATGAACACTTCTCCAGTCACAACTTCACGGCAAGCAATACCAAAACAATACACTTTTACTAAAAATACTCAAGATCAAAACAAGAATTAAACAACACTGGACAGTAGTGCTTAATGTCTTATATAAAGTATTTACAAATAGAGATACAGAAATCCATGTGAATATTAAAAATCTACTTCTTGAAAAAATCCTAAGACTGTCTCTGTAATTAAAAAAAAAGTAGGGAAACAGTAAGCTGAACACAGGTATTGGAGGATACATATTATTCTGGGAAGAAGGGCAGAAAGCAGAGGAGAGCAAAATTAGGCATTGTAAAAAGACTGCCAGGCTGTAGAAGGGAGAGCACAGAGGAAAGAGAACCTGGGGATCATTTCAGAAAGAACACGACTCTCAGGTTCAGTTGGGCATTTATGACAGACCAGCCAGGCTGCATTTCAGCCAGATGTCCTACCTGGATTGTCCACAGTGCACTAAAAGGGAAGACAGTAGTCCTGGTGAAGAAGGATTTAAAATGAAAGGAGCTGGACTTTAGACAGAGTGAAAGCAGAGGCACCTGTTGGAACACCAGCTGCCCACAGAGGTGGTGCAGACAGCTGCCAAACAGCAGCCTCTCAGACAGCTGCAGCAAGACAGGCAGGAGCTGTCCTGTCAAGATCCTTCATGCAGTCTGTACATGTGAAACTGAGGTTTCAGCTAACTAGTGAATGAAGTAGACTACAATAAAAGAATTGACAGTCATAATGCTGAGAAGGTTCAGAAATTCCTTAAATTTTAAAATAATAATGATAGTATTAATAACATAGCATTAATAACAAGGTGACAACACCAGATCTTCAAGATTAATTATTGCTTGGGAAAAATGCTTAATTAACTCAATGTATTTTACATTTTGCATATTTTAGAAACCTTTTTTTTACACCAATTCATTTTTTTACTGACTTCTGGAAAGAAAAACACCTTGAAGAAAGCAAAAAGCAGAGTGGCCATGAAATCACACTGCTGGCAAGGGAATTGACTCTTAGATAGACTCTTTAGACGGACTCCTCCCAAAAAATAATATAAAAATAATTAAAAGGATTATGTTTCAGGGTGACAGAATCTCTTTAAATTAAGCATTTACTAATGCACTTAGTCAAAGTCCACAACTTAAAGCTCCAGCAATTAAAAAAAGTTTACTTCAAATATGTACCATAAACCCAAACTCCCTTGATGATTAATTTCATTGCATAATAGTGGCTCTTAAGAGATACAGTCAATAAGACCAAAAAGACATGGTTTGTGCAAATTATGATTCTTCATGACGTGCACAGACCTCTGACCCCTTGAAAGCCATTCTGATTATACCAGGGTAGTTTTTATGAAACGAGCACGACATGCTTGTTTTATTTCATCCACAGTTTTCATCTCCATCAAGACCAATCACTGTCTTTTAAAGAATAATTTATTCTTATGTCAAGCCCTTTTGTTATTCTTTGCAGATGAGTCATCAGAGAGAGTAGCTCTCTTAAATCTTTGCTTTATTAAGATAGTGAACTTGCTGTAGTCAAGAAAGCATGATGTAACCATGAGGCACAGATAAAACCTGGACAAAATTCAATGCAAAATAAATTCTTAATTGATTTGAGATTAAACAGACATTAATATAACAGACTTTTTGAGAGAACCAAGTGCCAAGGAGAGATGTTAGATCATGTACCCTGGAGTTAAAGACTGTCATCCCAAGAACCACAGCTGAAGCTATGAGAGTACACTATTATCAAACAATGTATTTTAAACCAGAGAGAAACATGAAACACGGGATTTATGGAATAGCTAGTTCTTTAAATGGAAGAATCTAAAATCTGCTAAAATATATGGTAAGAATGAAAACTCACCCGCTTTAAAGACATGACACGTAAACGGATGCATTCATAGGTGTCTATTAATTTCCATATCCTGTGTTGTTAGCTACGTATCATAGCAAAGATAAGATGCAATTATTGCCATTCCTCTTGCTCTGTTGGTACCTATGCTCTGTTCAGGGGATGCCAGACAGAACAATATTTTGGACACTAGGCAGTCTAGATATTCAGTAACACCTAAATCAGTTCCATGAATCATGGAAGAAAAGGTTAAAAAATATCAGACAGCTGCACAAGTAATACTTTTAGATTACTATTTCTATCACAATAAAATGGCATATTAATTTAATAGATCAAGTGGTCAATCTTCACTTAGGACCAAGAACTAATCAGGATGATTAGAAAGCAAAGAGAGGCCTCTCACCATGTCTATTTTCATGGTGGCTCTAAGACTCTCAGATATGTTCTCTAGCACGCTTAGACTAAGAACAGCTTTTTGATATAAAGAAACAGACCTTGAGATTGTCAGGTTTTACATTATATATATAATTCAAGTAATCCTTTGGGAAAACAACATCCTTTTCTCTGGAATATGGCCAGAGAAAGCGGGGGTTTCAGGAATAGGAAAACATGAAGAAAAACATGGGGAAAAAAAGTATTTAATGTCACTCTATTAGTGAAGAAAAATATATTGGCACAACAGCATCAGAAAAACTGCATGTCATTGATCAAAACATCTTTATTTCTCATATATTCAAAACTGGAGTGAGGAGGAAAGGGAGGAGGGAGAAATATTTTAGACACTCTGATAAAGCTCTAAAATGGAACATCCCAAGAGCCAAAAATGATAGTACAGCAGTCCTTTTAGACTTCAACAGGGGGAGGACAAAGCTAGAATATTACTGACCAACAGTTCATAAGAAACTAATGGTCAGATTTTAGAGATTCCAACCAAGTGTGCAAAGAAGGAAAAAATTAAATCCAGATCGTTACAGAACAGAATGTGTCAGCCTCATTTCCCAAAACATGATTCTGCAGCTTAAGAAAAAAAGTTTCAAACAATGTCTGTTTCTTTCCATCAGCAAATACTTTGCCTATGGATTATCTTCTTCTAACTTAAATGAAAAACAGCTGTCTTTTTCCCAATACCAATGATGTTTTAAAGGGGTGTGTAATATATAGTAGATACATAGCATTTTGTGTTTTCAGAACACTGAAATCACTCACTGTTGCTCAGAACAACTCTGTAAATAAATAAATAGACAAAAATAAGAGTAATATCTTTACTCTTCTTAAATTAAGCATGGGAAGGGAGGGATCACCAAGCTTCCTCTTGCCCTGGGACAAATACACTACATGTAGTAAGTACTACTCCTCCTTTTAAAACAATTAGCCATTTGGAATCTCTGCTGTCTCTAATGGTTTTCTGCCTCACCTCAACTGGAATTCATGCCAAGAATCCTACATGTTAAAAAAGGTCCAAGTAATCCGGCTGTAATTCTCAAAAGCTGCAGCCACAAACAACAACTGACTATACTGCAGCTTTAGAAGGCTCCAGGATACTAAATTCCCATGTGTTTTTGCTCATGTTCTGCAGCTACCCCAGCAGAAAGTTCTGTAATAGATCATCTACACTGCCATTTGTGATCCAATAGGAACGCACTTTTACTTGTGTTCAGTGCAGCTTACTGATTTTCCTTTTCCTAAAGGAATTTAATTATTTTTTTATCCTGTGTATGGAATCTACCAATCACCAATCAGTTCACGAGCTTTAATGAAGTGGAAAATCAAACTGCTTTTAATTTATTTCTTTTTTCCCCATTATAAACATGCATTTTCTGGAACAGTTAAAAATATCTTTTACAATGTGTCTCAACACATACAAAAAATTTTCAACAGAATCACAAGATACCAGTTCTCATTCAGCCACAAAACACTTGTAAAATGCTACCCTTAAATCTGCACTGAGCTTTTTAATAAAAGTAGAAATCAATTTCATACTGGTAGATTCAGCTTTCATATAAAAACTCACTAAGAACATGGGTAGGCCTACGTCAGTAAACACTGATCATTTGCAAGAGTAGTTAAATCCTCAAATGCTAGTTTGACCAACTAACACAAAATTATGTGGTCTTCATTAGTCTACTGCTTAGACAATCAATATTTTTGGCAACAACTATTTATCAAAAAACAATATCAATGAGTTACTTTTTTCATGTCACCCAGTCTTAGATAGAAGTATTTTACTAAAACTAAACAGAACCCTCTCAGGAGTGCTGTAAAACTGCAACTTCCAGGTAGTTTAGGACTGCACTTTTTTTAAAAATCACTTTGACAAAAAAACAGAGTCACCAAAAAAAACAAGTGAACAAAAAAATGGTATTATTTTTGTGTCCACAGATTTTTGAATGGGTACATTTCAATTATAATTTAGAAATACTGTCAGGCTTGCAAAAAAATATTTCTGGGAACATGACCTAGCAAAGAACTGTACTCTCTGTCCTTTGCAGTATCTTTTTACTTCAGTGTTCATTTTAGTTTAGCACAATGAGAAGCAATGTTTTTGTGGGGCTTAAAAAAGTTAAAGAAGATTTTAATTTATATAGAAAAATTATTATAGTGCAATGAGTTCATAATCATAATCAATGTATTTGGCATATAACTATGAATTGCATACCACTTACTAGGATGTTGCCAGGTTTTTATCTTTCTGCATATAAAATTTTATGCAGGAAATGCAGGAGCACTGACAGCAAAACATGGGTTAATATAATGAGACACTGCAGCAATGCTGAGATGTCCATGCCTTCCCTCTGGTCACAAAGGTCTCAGTTTATCTAGATCAGTTGTTTTTCATAATTTCTGTTAAAATGCCACAGACAAGTTAGTAAACCACCAGATGGAAGAGAACTAAGTTAAACTTCAAAGCCATTTATTCTCTTTTAGGGAAAGAAGAGCATCAAAGCACTCAGTAATGTCTTCTTCTCTGCTTAAACATTTTGTTTTCCCTTTTAAGCTGCCATAAGACTCTGGCTTTAGGCAAGAAGAATAAGAAGAAACAGTAGTGGCACTGTGGAACTTCTAGGCATATGACATTTGCAAATTACTATTACTACAGCTCAGAACAACCAGAACTAACTACATTCTGACAGCTTACAAATGCTATCACAGAAAAAAAGTTACTGAAGAGAAGGATATTTCAGGAGACTGCATGAGGGCTCTCAGGGAAAAGGAAAAGGTACCCTCATAAAGGTACCCTCATACCCTATTATTGCTTATGGCCAGTAGTCATCAAACCTAAACTCTGAGGAGACAGCTATTTGCAAAAGAGTAATGTGACACACAGGAATTTCCGTAAAACTCAGCCTGGCCATCATAACTTTTGAGTTCTCCAGGAAAACCCCTCTCACAATGTCAGTTTGTCAAGGAAGCTTGACTTTGTACAAAGTATTCGACAACAAAATAGTACAACTCCTAAGGCAAAAAACTCAAACCGTAAATTCTCCATAAATCTTACTTTCATCATTAGGCTTTTAAATACTGTATAATCTTCAGGAACTCTATATCTATAGGTACACAATAGGAATGGGTTTTTGTGGAAATGGTTTGGCTGTACCAACACCACCTGGGATCAGCCTCCCCTAGCCGGTGCCAGCCTTCAGCGCTGCTGCTCATTGTGTTCCATTACTGTACTGTTTTAATCGCAACAGTTCATTTGCTGCAACATCACGCTAATTAATCACGGGGCAGAAGCTTGCCTTTGTGCCAAGAGAACCAAGCCCTTTCTCCAAGCACTTATAGCCTCACACAGTCAGTCCTGCCAGAGGAGGGATTCCTTCTTCCTTGACTGAAGAATATCAGTGAGAACTCTGGAGGACCCTGCACAGTCTTGGACTGCAACATAAATAAAAGGACAGAGACAGGGAAGAGGTAGACTGGCACATGTGAAAGGCAAAGGGATCAAGGGCAGCAACAATAAATAAGCAACTGCAAGAGAGCTGAAAGAAAAGGTTAATGAAAGCTGAGAACACACAGTGCATTTAGTGAAGCTCTAAGGAGGACAGAAGAGAATGAACTGCAGGCACTGAAAACAAAGCAGCAGAAAAGCTTGCTCAGAGGCAAACTATAAAACCCAATGAACATCTGCTGATTGAGCTTCCAGGCTCTAAATACAACTATTATGAGCACGAGAAAAAGGATGCTAACAATTTATCTTAAAATACATAAATCGGAAGACCCCATGGTCTAGAATCCTCTCTGTCATGGTCACCTTTTTCAAAAATCTATTTTATCAAAGTTACTAGATCACATTGTCTCTTCAAGCAATGCCACAAAATCCACATTAAAGCTACAACACTGTTATTCTTTTAAAAAGTAAGCCTGTAGCAATTCAGCCTATCAGTAAAATCCTCTAAAAATCTGTTTTGCTAAAAAACTGTTTCATGCTCCAGCTAGATACATTCCTCTTCGCAAGGCCAAGCCAAGCAACTGCAATTGAAATACTAGTTTCATTAGTAAGATTTTTGATAAATCATGGTAACATAGTGAAATTAATAAATTGAAATGTAAGTTCTTATACATTACAATGACAGAATTGCATCAATAATGGTGTGCAGCTTATTTCAGCTCCTTAAATGAAATGCACTATAAGGGACAAAGCATCAGTGTTATGGCAATGGTACTGCATATTACTGGATTTCAAATCTTACACAAAGCTTACTCTATCAGTTGTTCTATTTATATTTTCTGTACAAAAGACAGGGTTTTATACTTGGTCTAAATAAATAATAATCACTAAATCTTGGCAGCATGGTTCTTTAACTATTCCAGGATAAGTCAGATAGATGATATAAGGCTACCAACTGTTCACAATTCCCACTCAGACAAATAAATAGCGCAGCTTTAGGCACAACCCAGTTTTATGGGGGGAAAAAATCTAGAAAACACCAAAAAACTGAACTATAACTGGACAGTGAATTACTTCATTGACTTCAAAAGACCACATAAATCCATCATTTTCACTTCTCTGTAAAATCTCTGCTGTTAGATTTAAAAAATGAATGCTGACTCAGTTGTCAGAATGATGCCCTGAAACCCTTTGAAGTCATTAATCAGCAATGGCAAAAGTTCACAAGAGACTCACATAACTTCTTATCTTAAGTTTGAGGTGTATTTCCTCTTGACGTCTTTCTATTTCTCCCCCCCCCCCTTTCCCAATGGATGCTGATTCCTGTCCTCAGCTTTCAAACACTGTAGAGCGCTTCCATCCTGACTCTGCCAAGCACCAGTGTTCACACGACCATGACAGAACAGTGGTGCTAAGAAAAAGTCCTTTCACGGGGAAGGGAATAACTCGTTTCTAGCTTTGTTTTGATCCATTGGGAACTGTGTTTATACATTGTGAATGAGCCAGACTTCATGTGGATTTTAATCACTGTAGAATTTCCTGCTTCTCAGAAATGGCGTCCTATTAGTGCCTGACAGTAACACACAGATATATCAGATAAATCTGTCATCCTCAGGGATTTGGTATAATGCAGTACTAAACATCCAGGACATCCATATCCACATCAGGAATTATTCACATTCTTTTTAGACTGAATTTACTATGAATCTGTCTTTGAAATCTAAGTTTAACTTCAAAGCTGATTTAAGTGAACAAACTGAGCTGGATTCTGGATTAACAGAAAACTCATTATCACTAGAAACTCCCACATTACTGTATTTAAAAAACAAAATCTAAATTTAAACTTCCCTATTGTGATTTATTTCTGTAGTACTGCTTTTTCAGATCCTTATGAAGGCAGCATTATACGAGACAGAACATACATAATGTCAACATCTGGTAAGAACTAAAACTACAAAATTCTTCCTTTGTTCTCTTGGAAGGAAAACATCTTCCATGAAAAGCCACTGTAATTTGCTCTAAAAATTAGCAACAAAGGCACAAATACAAACAGTGGAACGGTCTTCCCCTTAAATTTTTTCCTCTTTTTTATCTCTGTAGGTCATCCTTTGTAGCACTTTGCCTTTTTTTCTTTAAGTCAGAACAATGAAAAAATCCACTAAATTCTAATCATACAATTCAACAGAATGAAATTAAATGTTTAAATAAAATGACAATTTCTGAAGCTTACTAATTCCTTTTATGGAATTATTCATGCTAGGATACTATCCACTCTTGCCAATCCAAGACCAAAAAGTTTGTGACAGAATTAATTCAATAAATGTTCTGCAAGTGAATATTTTGTTTATTCATAGAAAGTTCCCTTGGTGTTTCTAAAAATTTTTTTTATTCCAATATATACTGTGCTCCTATCATTTTCAAAGGCACAACAGTTCATGCACTTACAGAAATTTTATTTGACCACTTTCAAAACCGCAAAACAGTGGAGTTTATGATCCAGAGAGGAGAGAGGTGATTAAAAAAATCAAGATCACAGCTGTAGATTTCACTCAGACCTCTCCTTGGAAAAGTCCGGAGGGATAAGGTCTGAAGGGAAAGAGGCCTGTGGAACCTGGTGGTCATCAAACTGAGTGTGAGCCAGCAACATGATTTTGCTGCAAAGATGGATGGATTCTGGGCTGGATTAGGCAAAGTATTGACAGCAGATCAAGAGAGGTGAGCCTTCTGTCGTTCTCAGCTCTGGTGAGGCCACAGGTGGAGTGCTGGGTGCAGTTCTGGGCTCCCAGCACAAAACAGACATGGACATACCGTCAGCAAAGGGACACCAAGATGATGGATGGACTCTAGCACCTCTCCTATGGGGAAAGGCTGTAAAGATTTGGGACTGTTCATCCTGGAGAACAAAAAGGCTCAGGGGATCTCACCAATGTACACAAACTCCTGCAGGGAGGGTGCAAGGAAAAGGGATCCAGGCTCTTTCCAGGTGTGCCCAGTGACAGCACCAGAGGTGACGGGCACACACTAAAACGCAGGAGGTTCCCTCTGAACATCAGGAAACTCCTTTTCCCTGTGAGGGTGATCAAGCACTGGTTACTCAGGGGGGTGGTGGAGTCTCCATCCTTGGAGATATCCAAAAGCTTTTCACAGTCTTGAGCACTTGGCTCTAGTTGACCCCACCTGAGTAGGGGCTTAGACCAGGTGATCACCACAAGTCTCTCAACCATTCTGTGATTCTATAATGGGAAATGACATCTCGTTACTGAAGAATATGATTATGTAACATTCTGAATGAGATATGACACTTGCCTATAACTCATTGGCATCAATCATTATATTTAAAAGTGCTTAAATATGCTATAAAAAGAGATTCAGCCTAACACATAATACAGAAATATAGGAAGTTAAAAGAAATTCTCACAGGAAAGGAGAAAATCTACCTTCATGAAAAGCAATTAGCACATTTATTTCCATTCCAGAAGGGGTAGGTATTGAAATTCAACCACATGGAGTTTCACAAAGAAAGATAATTATGGGTATTCAGAGGTATTCAACCCTGCAGAATGTGAGACAGAATCTGTAAGTTTTAAAAAGCATAGGAAAAAAGTTCTGCATTTTGCACATCTCTCTCACCAAGTAACTAAATTAATACAGATCTCTATGCAATTATGGCTTGACAGCTATGAACCAATACATTTTTGCCATACTTTGCTACACAGCGAAGATATCCATTAGTGGAAGAGGAGAAATAAAGAGATTCTGTCCATTCTTTAATTCAGCATCTCGTAAGACAGAAAAGTATAATTGGAAATACTGTTTTTTGGTGTAATACAATGGTGAAACACAATTTTTGTTCTTCACATACAGCAGGCACCTATTTGCTTCAGGCAGACAAAAATTTTTCTCTCAAAGATTTACTTTACTTACGTATTTCACTGAAATTAACTGCATTCTTAGTTAGCATAGGCCAGACCTTCCAACAGGTGAGTTATACCTGGCAGATCACTGACCTGTGCTATACCAAGCATCAAGACAGAATCATCTCTTCCTTACAGGAGTGAGATCACAACACACAAAAAGAAAGAACCAGCTGATGAACAGGTCAACCACCATGAGTTTTTTAAATAAAAAGATCCAAGTGCACTGGGAAATCAGTTTAAATTAAAAAAAAAATAAAAAGAAACACCTAAGTCAGTAAATTAGACAAGAGCAGCATCAGTAGCTTGGAAAAAAATTATGTTGTGCAATGCTGTGCAAAAAAAAAAAAAAAAAGAAAAAATAGATTAAGAGATGGAAAAAGGAACTTATTAAGATAAAACATTTTATATGTAATGTAAAAAGGAACAAAAAAAGTCAAACGTAAAACAGCAAAGGACAGTCCTCAGTACACCATTCTAAAGGTCTTTTCTACAAATGACAAATCTCGTTTCTGTACATGGCTGCAAAACCCATCTTGAGCACATGAATCCAGGCAAAGGAAGGAAGGTTCAGCTGCTGTGCCTCTTGAGGAGTGGCAGTCCCAAGTACAGTTAACAGCCAGCTAGATTCTACTATCTCCTACCTGGCAACAGCTTAACAGTAAACAAACTGTGCAATTTAGATAGGATGCAAAGTTCAAAAGATTATCAAACTAGAGGCATTCAGTCCTCTGAAGGATAGGAAGCAAACCAGCACAGTTTGGCGTAGGATTATCACGGCCTCTTGTAGATGAAGGCCAGATAATGTGTCTTTGCAAGCAAATTATACTTTTGGGTTTACAGTCTGCAAAGGGAAGACTTTTCAAGATAGGCACCTGTGCTGTTTTGTGGGAACACCAGCTTCAGCCAAATCTCTGTGGACACAGTTCAGAAAGACACTGAGCTGTCACTGGAATAGTTTTGGACTTTCCACATAGCATAGTGAGGATCTTGTATTTCTCTGTCACCACAACCATGAATCACAGTTCTGTGTTGACAATTATAATTCCATCACTGCATCCAAACAATTTACTTTTTTTGGCAACATTTCAAAAAGTTGTTATGGCAGATCAGAAGCCAGAGGTGCTGTTGTGAACCTATCAAACACTGAAATAGCCTCACATTTTAAAATGCATAAATGGCCTGTTTTTAAAACAGTACCTTATTTCAATTATCAGTATTTGGCCATGATCCTGATGTAAACTTCTATTTTGGAATGTACTACATTTTAGTGATATCCCAATAACCTGCAATAAAATCCAGCAACCACCTTCTGAAGCATTTCAAAAATTCTGCAAAGGTTACTGAGGGTAATTTATAAAACTTAGCATGCAATCAATAATATTACAAACAGCGATAAGGGGTATATCTAAGCATACAAAAAAAATACTTCTTTTCTTTACATTTGGGAGGGCTGAAAAGATTTCTGTCAATATTTTGATTTTAATGACAAATTTTCATATATAATTACAACAGAGTGAGAATATGTAAGCCAATTTGAAGAGTTTAAATGAATATTTATATTCATTAGAGACAGTTAAAATCTAAATCTACAGAAAATACACATCATTCATACAGACAATTTATATGGGAAATCCTGACATGGGACTGCCTAAAGCAGTTTGCCACCAGTGTCAAAAAGCCTTCTTTACCAGCATCAGATCCCTACACCAAACCTCCACCCCTCAGAATCTTTGAACTCAGACACCATCACAGAGTACATAAATTGGTAAATTATTACTACATGTAACAGAAGAGTACAATTAAACCCTTACATGCTACCTGAGAAGCAGAAATTCTCATCACGAGTAAAACCTGCAGCTAGAAGTACCATGCAATGTCACAAAGACAGTAAAACCTAAACATAAGGAAAATACCCAGAAGTGACATGAACATATTTCATTTTCAATTGTACATAAACTACTCAGAGCCCAGAAGAGGAATGTAATGACACTCGACTGTAGGTGACCAAATCAATGACACAGCCTCTCTTCATGCCTTATCTTCCCACATACACAGCACAGAAACTTCTGCTTTTGCAAACCTTAACCTTGCAATCCATGGATTCTTCTTTCAGAACCTTTTATGTGTCCTTTTACAAACTACAAATCCAGGGACTGCAGAGGAATACATAAAAATACCTTCTGAAAGAAGAATCTTGTAATTGTTCCCACACAGAGCCATGTTCTGGTATGTCCAAGTCTTATCAAAGGCAATAACACTTTTTTCTTTTCCAAGTTGGAAGAGGAGGAGGGAAAAGATTACAATCCCTACCTCCAAAAATCTTCCAGGAATAAACTCTGGCTTTTTTATCTATGAATAAAAACATCAAGTCTCTAAAAACAATTTGACAATCCAATACATTGTTAATGGTACTTTCACAGCATATATTTGTACTAACATATTTTACAGCATGTAAGGCATTTTTCAAACATGGTTTTTTTTAGGAGCAAAGGATATTAAAATATCAGGCGGATAAGTTACATAATCTTTGTCTTTTTTTCATTAGGAGGCTGCAGAAGAGCATTATCAGTGCTGACAGTGTCTGGGCATTTTAACTAATCTTTTTATAGTGCTTCAATTTAATAATAGCCAAGCCTGGAACACACTCTGTGCCTGATAAGCAGCTCAAACAAATCCAGGAAAAAACATTTTCTTTGAAGTCACAATGTTTTTTAACACTGGAAATACCATGCACACAGTAAATTACATATATTGGTCATGCCAGAGGACCTTCAGCTTGACTATGGACCCAGTCTAAAGGTTGCATTCAGACTGAGAGTCAGTCACTGGCCAGAAGCATGCCCATTAAAGTTTACCATTGAAGCATTTTCATTAAGTTATTATAGATACATCAGTGTAACAGAGACACACTGGAAGTCTTGAAAATCTGTGATTTTATTTCACATTTAACGTCTCCACACTCCTCATGACAACAGCATGGGAAAATGTCAGGTTTGTAATGTTGATTGGTGCTTCACAAAGCTCATGTGAACCAGGAAAGAGGAGGGAGTTCACCCAAAGATTTGCAAACTTTACCTCGGCATCTCTGAAGCACTAAAGCTGGGTGCTCACATTTGTAAGGCTAAAGGTGTTGCTACCTCCAGATGGAAGTTTTACCCAGCTCTTCACTAGAAACCATTTAAGAAAGTTTCTCCTTAAGGTACTTTGATTTAAGCATAGTGGGTTGTGGTGCTTGCTTTTCTAAGAGTTTAGCAGTTCACACTGTTCACCTTTTTGGTTTGCCTACCGTTAGGAAAAAATCAGTTACGCAACTTTATCAAGGTTGAAATAACTCTAAAATGTGCCATGTTTGCTGTTTGATAACCACATTCCACTCTGTTCTATTGTAAGGCTGCAATATTTTAAAGGATTAATAATTTATCACATTTCCCAAAACGTCCTCTGACTGGGGAAAACACACCACCTCTGTTAGCAAGGCACAGTACACCCTTCTGTGTTACAACCTGCACAGCTTTGGCACTGACAGCCAAGGCTATAGCCTGTAGCAGAGATGGAATTGCAGCAGAATATGGTGTTTACCTGCTCATGAGAGGTATTGGAAATACCCTGGCACATTTGTTGCATGACCAGAGACCATTCAGGAAGCAGATGAAGTATTAGGGTGATATTTGCTGACTGATTTTCTTGGAAGACTCCCAAGCTCAGGAAGATAAAACAAGTGTTTAGGATTTAATCCTACCCTGGAACACATAAAAAACCTCTTCCCCATTCCATCAGTGCTCTTTCCCCACACCTAGGTACAGTGACAGCACAAGCTGGCACTTGTTCTAAAGGAACAGAGGCACACATGGGAAAGTACGTCAGGGTGGGGATGGTCCCTTCTGAACTCTTCTTCTGCCAGGGAGGCTTTGAGTGATGTCCTGCTCCTCTGCTGGTTACCCACGTCACCCCACAGCTCCCTCACACTCACGGGACTTGTGTACACAACTTCAAGCCATGGAACCCCTCTTATTTCTGCAATTCTCCTTCTACAACATTCTTCATCAGAGTCTATGTTATAAGTAGAGCAGCAGTGGAACACAAATCTATGAAGGAAGTGCAATATTGTCCTACTGTAAAATTACTAAAAAGTCAGAATTTAAGCCTTGCAGACTTGGTCCTTTCTTCACATGTAAGATTTTGGTGAAATCCTTTGTACAAACTAATTTTTCTGCTTCCTACAAACACCAGCTTTGAAGCCCCTCCTTCCTTCCCCTCCCCTAAATTTTAAACACCTTGTTGTTGAAACAAACAAAAAAGTTAGTAATTTTTCCAAGACAAACAGCCCTTCTGTTTATTCCAGTCAATGTTGAAGGATTAAAGAATTTGAAGCTGTAGCTAATGCTGTCACATACAACAGCTGTATCCTAAACACTTGACCTCCAAACATCAAGAAGCAGGAGGTATAAAGTGTGCACCTAGAGCAGCACGCTATCTCCTAATTTTGCCATGCAGAAAATAATAAAATAAACTTTTCAGATGTTATACACCATCAACTCGTGCAGCAAGTGCTAAAAGAACACAATAAACAGTAACATAATACAAATCAGCTGCAATGCTGAACACATTGCTTTACTGTAATACCAGCCCTTACATCATTACAAAATCTCTTAGGCACAGTCTTACTACCAGCAAATTCACAAGGCTCACGTAATGAAAATTATAGCAAAGAACATAGCTTGGCTTTTAATTCAAGGATAAAATTTATCTCTTAAGTATGCAATTGAGAAAAATATCATTAAGCTCAGCACTTAACATTTCCTTCACATTCCTGCACTAATAATTTTAACTGTCTCAGCATTAGGCACAGGCATAACTTCTGGCCACATTCAGTCCAACAGGTGTACCAGGTCAGAAAACAGCTCTCTCTATTTCAGCACACCAGCTCCACAGTGAATGGCCAGGGAAGCAGGTAAGATCAGTGTTAGTATGTAAGGGATACCTCCTCAGAATGCTGGAGTTTAAAGCCAGGTAGTGCCTTTGAATTTGGAAGAAAATACAGAATAGACAATCTAGCTCCTTCTAGATGAACACCTCTTTCTGCAGAATAGACCATTTAATAGGTAGAAAGCATTTAAATTCTGAGACAAAGTTTCATTTTTAATGATGTATAAAACTGTCTGCAATTACGGGCACCCCACTGTTAACCTGTACATGTTTTCAGTAAAATTCATTATGTTGGCTGTAAAAATATGCCTTGTGTTTACAACAAAGGCTTTCAGAATTGTATGAGTAAGAAGCTGAAGAGATCCAATGAGAGCTTTCATAATTTGGGTATTAAGTTCTGCATAAAAATCACATCCTTCCCTAATTCAAGCCTTAAAGGCAATCTCTGCAAATTGTGTTACAAGGCCCATTTCAGAATAGTAGAACAGAGCTTCTTTGGCTACTGTTACCTATTTACAAAGGTACCACAGGCTGCCCTAGATCCTCACAGACTACACAACAGTGTTGCCTCTCTTACTATATCTTACCTATATCAAAGAAACCCCTCAACCAAACAAACCACCAAGCCTAACACCACCTTGCTATGTAAGAACAAGGTTTCTTCTAACTCTCTAGGCAGGTACAACATGACAAATACACCAGCAAACTGGATAATCTTTCTTTCTTTGGACTTGAAACTTGAAGGCAAAGAAGAGCAGAAGAAATGGGGTAACATGAACTGACACGTTTCAATAACAAAACAGCTTGAACTCTGGAGCTGGGGAACCACAGAGCATAAGTTTTGTGAAGGTCTGAATGACCTACAACAGAAATCAGATTTTTTTTCATCTGCTTTCTGCATGACCTTTGGATGGGGGCAGGTGAGTAAATAAAGACTATCAAGATCCCTGTTTACCTGGACAAGAGTTTAGGAATAGCAAACATCAATTATATACACGTTTCTACAATCACACTGTGTCTTGGACAAGAAATATATCCTTTAATTCTTGTGAAAGAGAGATGTAAATCTCAGATAGAAAGTTCTAATACAGATGGAATGAATTGCAATACATTTATTTTCTCTTTTGTCTAATGTATCCAGTCAAGAATGCATTTATTATATCTTCAGGGCTTTGTAGCTTTCCTGTTTATTTTAATAACAGCAGTTTCATGCCTAGAGCTCCACATGAGATAAAGAGATCAAGGCACCTACACGAAAACCCACCGTGCATCATGTGAATCACAGTACTTCTTGGTCTGTTATCATATTTGCCATTCAGATGTACAGCAGTAGCAGCCCACTGCAATATTAGCATATGAGCTGTCTGTAGAGATAGAGGTGCAGGTGAACACAAACTAAGACATCAGCCATTTATTCAAATTCCTGCTGTAGCCATTTCTCCATCATTTAAATGGACACAAGGCTACTGTCCTCCACTGATCAAAAAGAAACATGGTGTATAGAAGACAGAGCCAGAAAGGAAGGAGAAGAGCACAACAAAGATGGGAAAAATACAGATACATAAACCATAGGTCCAAGCTTTACCCAGGACGTTTTACCTTCAATTACAGCCAGTACCAGTCACCAAGAGGGAAAGGTCTAATAGAAGCATAGATATTACAGAGAGCTGTTTGAGAAATTAACAATTAGGGGTGAGCAGCTATCTATTACATCTCAGAATACTCATGCATCTTCTTCCCTAGAGAGGTGGAATATGATGTTTCTGTGAGGCTTCCATGTTTCACTGAAAACACAGTGTTTTACCCAAGATCACTGCTGAAGCTGACCCAGCTCTTCTTGGTGACTGGCTAAGGCTCACTAACACAAGCAGCTCAAACTGCAAAGATGAAGATGAGCAGCAAGCAAATGATGATAAGCAGCTGGGGAAAGTTAGGAGTTTTATGATCTTCTCTGCTGTGTCTGCAGTCAAAAAGGGGCCTACTTCTAACCCACCTGTAGCACTGGAGTCCAAATGTGAAGTAAGGACTAAAGAAAGATTGTTGAGAAAAAAACCCCACCTAAACAATGACAATGTTGCACAGTCACAGACTCCTTTCAATATCTCCCATGTTAAAACATCAGAAAGAAAAGGTATTTCTCACAACAAAAGTCTTACTCAGTCGATGCATGAAGGGAACGTGAATAAGTAATTTCAAGGTAGCAATGTAAATACTACCTGCTCCAAATATTGACTCCAATATCAATTCTTTGAGACACTCCATGATCTATGTTATCTTGCGAAGTCTTGAAAATTAAATGTTGTGGGGATAGAAAGCAGTAATCACCATCAATACAACCATAGCCAGAAACTCTGACCAAAAGTAACCCAGGCTTTTATGCTGAATTTATGAATCCCACTTATGCTGAAATGCCAATATAGAATTTCTAAGCAGTACTTTGAAAAAAGTAACACAAAAGTAATGAAATGGAACTATTTTTACTTTAAGGAGAAATACATATGACATTTGTCAGAACCTCCCAGTCACAAACCTACTGTCCTCTTGTATGGCAGGGTACAGCACTTGCTTAAGTCTCACGTATTTACTGTGCTTCCCTCTACATTGTTGTCTCCCTCACTAGCCTACTGATTTATTCCACTTATATTATTATTCCATTATATACCTCAGTGTCTCCTTTCTCTATACAATTAACTCCAGAAACCGTTAACTCTCTTATTCTGCCAAGCATATCCGATCTTAAAAAACAAAGCATATAAAGGCTATGTCACAGTAAAAGGTGTATCAAAAAATGGGCAAAAGGAACAGAGAACCACTTCAGTTAAACTGGGACAAGACAGACTGCAGATTCAATTTCCTACAAAATGACCTTAATCAAATGATTGGGATTTCATAGCAGAACTAAATTAGCAGTTCTCAGTAAAGCCCATAAGGATTACACATCTAAGACATTCCAGTAACTGACAAAGTATGCCACTTCTGAAGTATTTATTAAGAATTTGCATAACATCTCATAGGGCTTTAATTTGAAATTTATTAAAAACACACACAATCATTTTACACTAAAACATATCCACAATTATAAGAAATAACAGCTTGACTATGGTTTCCAGGGAAAAAGGAAAAAGTTTCTCATGACTTGTTTTCTTTTAGGCAAGGAAGGAAAGTAACCTAATTCATCTAACCTAAACAAACAGTATCACCTCGGCTAAATACAAGTAAAACAACTTCTACCAATGTTGTTGTCTTACCAATAAATTTTTGTCATTTTCTACTCACCCCATTTCCCTCCTAAATTAATCACCATCTGTTTAATCTCAGCTGAGATCTCCATATTTCACCTACTGCAAAGATGAATGTTGGGTATAAACACAGCTCTCAGAGGAAAGGCAATCACTGCTGCAGGGTAACAGGAAAAATGTCTCTACATGGTTGCAATCATTAGCCTTTCACCACTCATTCAGAGCAAAGCAGCAAAAAAGTTCAGGTCATTTCCTGACTGGCACAGCAAGTTATAACAAGATACACATTCTATTAATTTTTAATTGCATTGCTCACGGACTGAAAGCCCGAATGGGGAATGTTTCTTTTTAAAGCGTAAAGAAGGGCACTGAAACTGCTTACCTCACTCAGCTCTGCAGGGGACTCATTTCCATATTTCATAGCAACTCCAGAATTCATGATTAGTCTTCTCAGGGCTTGACGATTTCTGCAGATTGTAATGCTTCAAAGCTTTGTTCAACTGATTCAATACTTTCTTCTCCAAAATTTTTCTCTCTTATACATTTTGCTCTAGACAGCCATTTTTACTTCACATTGAAAGTTTAAGTTAATGATGCAAGATCTTCTAGAAGAGCCAAACTGGTTTTGACTTCACAGACAATCCATTGCTTAGAGAGACTTGTTAATAATGTGAAGTGCTCAGAGAATGCAGGGAATGAAGTGCTTACCAGGATCCCAGGGCTGTCTTAGTCCATCTACAAGGCGTGCTTCATCTCTGCTGCCTGCTTTATGCTGCTCTTTTCCACAGCTCTGTTAAAGGGCATCTTTCAATGCTGCTGAACATACTCAGAAAAATTTGATGAGCTTCACGCAAGTTCACAGAGAAAGTAAAAGGAGAGTGCTGCTATAGTCCTCAGAATTTGGGGAGGCAGAAAGGAAAAGAGAAGAAAGCTCCCTTCCCCGAGAGAAACCAATGCTGCACTTCACGCTAAAGTTTCCCCTGCCAGTGAGCCTGGAGTTTAAGTGGTTTATGATCAAACACAGCTGTCTTGCTGCTGGCTAAAGGGTGCATGGAAGGGGCGGTGCCAAAAGGAGAGCGCAAGTGGGAGGGAGGGAGGAAGGGAGGGAGCTACAGAGAGTTCATTTTGGAACTACAGGCTTTCTGCATACTAATTACTATACAGAAAACTATAAAGCTAAGTAACAGGAAACGCCACCTGGATAACAATAAATTGGATTCCTATTTCCCTATTCCTGTGTGCAATTAAGTAAGGAAAAATGGGGGGCTGTAGGGGGTGGGGGGGTTGTAATGATTTCAAAAGGTCAAAGTAAGCCTGAAAGCACCATTAGAATGCTGCAGATTTTACATAACAGACTGACATTTTACAAAGAGTTCAGGATATGCTACTAGAAGAAGCATATCCTGCATAGGAGAAAAAAGCATTTGCTTTCAACATTCTGCTAAAAATTGAGGAAAAATCCTTAATAAACTGGATTTGTGGACATACTGTACCCATTACAAGAAATGATGACTCCTTTTCCCCTTTCCTCTGTTCTCTAAAACACAATGACAGCTCCACACACTTTTTGATTGGATTCTGATTTAGTTCTTGAGTCAGATGTAGGAAACACAATCCTCTGCAGCTGAAATTTATCTGACCACCTTAATATAATATCTTATTGAAGTGCCAAATTAGTTCAGAAAAAAACTCCAAATATAAGAATCAGTAATAAATGCTATACAAGCTGTGCCTCTATCCTTGCACTCTGGCAAAAACATTTTTATGGGAAACAATGTACTCTAAGAGCAACATTTTGAAAATAATCATGTGAGTTTTTCTCCTCTGTTAGTCACAGATTATTATCAGCATGTGGACATAGAGATAATTCACCCCAATTCACTACAAGAAGTGCATTAATATCTATAATCCAGAAAACCACACCTATATTGCTCTATGGTATGACAGACTCGTCACACATCCTGGGTCGCTGTCCTTCCTCCTTGCCCAGCACCAGGAACTGTAACTCTCTTGTGGCTCATAGGGTAACAGGAATGCCACTATCTCGTTCCAAGATGTTTTACTTTCGTGTTTCAGGTCTCCAGTTTGCTTTAGCACAGTCTGTATTTTGGAGTTTCCCGTCCTCTTTTCATGCCCACCTTGCATCGCCTCCACTCTCCATTGTTTTCCCCATCGAGTGCATCTTCCCTGCCCCACCTTCACATTCAGGTCTGCCTCTCTGTTCGGTGCTTCAGTGTATATTCCTCCTTACTCATCTACTTTGTTTTCCACATATGTTTCCAGTTATGGCCCTGAAATCCCGGTGAAGGGCTGCACTGCTCTCTGCTGGCAGAGGGACGGTGTCTCACAGCACAGGGCGACACTGGGACAGACTGTGCTGTCCCCTCCAGTGGGCAGGGAAGCAGGGGAGTGCAGGCTCCTCCAGACTGCAGCACGGGAACAGCATATCCACAGCAGTGTTGTACACTGATCTCCTGTGCATTAAAACGTGATTCACAGGGATCTGTACCCAGAAACAAAGGTGCTGTATAGTGAGTGACCCAGCACATTTTCCATAGATAAGTTAAAACCCAACAACTTCCATTCAAAACTTCCTGCAGCTGACACAGTACATTTTAAAATGTTTTATCTTTTCAAAACTATGCCTTCAAAAACAAGGCAGTCTTTAGTATTTTGTATCACTACCCATATTAACTTTATTTTCCTGTTTATAATCTGCTCTGATCCTATCTTCGTCCACTTCCATCACATCTATCACAGGTTTACCAGCACAGGGTTGATCCTCAGTATTAATACTAAGAATAAAGTTCGGAGGATTTTCCTTTTCTAAAGGAAACCATATTAAAGGAACCCATATTAATTATGGGTTCAATACACTGCACTTCCCATGCTCTATTCCTATACTGCCAAATACTTCCCTGCCCACTGTGAACAGGCATTCAGAAATTAAAAGTTCTGATTTATTTTCTTCAAAACTCACCATTGTTTGTCCATTTCTGGCAGACCAGCCATCAGACAGACCAGAGTACATGGTACTACATCCCAAGCAGGACACTTCAGGATCTGAACTAGATCCATTCTGCATTCTACACCTATGCTACACAGGATTTTTTTCCTGCCTTTTTCCTACTCTATGCAGTAACATGGTTGAAAGAGACAGAGACTGACTGAAAAACAACATCAGAATTCACAGCTTCAATTGTGCCTAAGAACCTAGGAGATACATGCAGGTACTTTCAGAACAAAGTTTGTTTAACATTTAAAAATTAATTATAACTCGTGCAGATGAATGAAATAGTTAAACCAAACTCTGATGAAAAATTATTTTACTTTAACCCCAGATGACTCCCACTGCAGCCTCTGCATACTTGCACTGCATGGTACGGGATTAGACATTTCTCAGTTGGAAAGCATCAAGTGTTAACTAACCCATAAAAACTGGCAACACTTGTTTCAACATCCTTATAAACTGTGCAGGCATTTCTTTACTGTGAAGGGCTAGCTAAGACTACACGTAATAATTCTTTTAAAATACTTACTATTACATCACATTTTTAAAACAGGAGTATCAAGAACGTATCCTGAACATCTGAAGATGTAGAACTTGTTCCTGTGTGAAATGTCATTATTGTCTTGCATTTCTCCAAGTCCATTAACTAACTGAATGAAAATGTTACATCCCGAAATCAAATTCCCTGATAGACCTGCCCAGCTGTCCGCAGGCTGTTTCACCACTTCCAAACACATGTGAGTGACCTAATACAATAGCAGGGTACCAAGAACTTTGTTTAAGCCAAAGTGTATTTTCCCACTGGCTTGTGCCAAAGGCAGGCTTCAAAGCAAACAAAAGAAAACCTCAAGTATGCCAATTTTCCTTTGCCAGGAAATGAACAGAGCACCCTGTGACCCAGTGAGAGAGGGGCCTGTTGGACTCAGTCCCTCTCTGTTGTTTGGCAGCTGACTGTTCATTCTCTGTCTTGGTGACTCAGCTCCCTGCCCAGGACAGCAATGCTTCCTTGCCCTCAGCCTTGTTCCTGCCTCCTATTTCAGCCTCTACAGGGAGGGAGGGGGTTGGACTGGGAGTGGGAAGAAGAATCAGATGTTTCTTAACCCAAGATGACATACTGTCAGTGGATGCCTCAGTGTGGAAGTAGACAAAAAGAAACGGGTAACAAGAAGATGGACAAACCTAACTAGCACAGAGGCTTCAGAAACAACATCCACCGCACACTTTTTGTCTGGGACAGAGACATTGGCCTGGCCTTCCACTCAATTGCAAGGCATTTCTGATCCATTACTGCCTTATGTACCTCTAAAGCACTCAAGATGCACATACTGCTTGTGGTAAGTGCATTTGCACTGACAGATTCTTCCCAAGATAATTTCAGAATTATGCAGCAACAACCATTAATGTGACCAGTTTGATTGTTGAACTAATAATCCTATGGCCACCCTATTCCATTTGTTTACTCTCATTCAGCTGTAGAAAAACAATCATTGATATATGTCTGAGATGCACTGAGGATTTCTAGTTTATTGATTGTATCTGAATAAGCATTTAATAAGACTTGCTCTATCATGTGGTGTGAAAGGATTCTTTTCGGACAAGTGACAACTCCAACACCTTTCTCATCTGTACTTCTGAAAGTGCCACAAAATATGCAAAACACTAGCAGTCTCGTTATTTTATAAGACCTCTCCCTCATAATATGTCTCAGTAATTACAATAGTGTATTTACTTACAGTTACTGGAGCAGGTGTCACACTTGGCATACATGAATATTCCTTCCTTGTTTCAACAGCTGTAGAGTAAAAACTACAGCATAAAAGTACTTATCTACTAAATATGTGCATGTCACATATTCTTCAGTACAGCGCGTGTCACTTTCTGAGAAGCAGTTTCACTCTGCATGCAACATGCACGACTTCAGGATGTATGAAATAAGGCCTTCTTGGTTGGTTCTGTTTAAATAGCTCTGTAATTGAAATGCAACTAATTGAAGTCCACGGAGCATTTAGTTCCTGTTTGTTTGTTTCAGTATCATCCCTACAGTTAGAGCAGCACTCTGCACAATCCAACACACAAATTACACCTGTAAGTATTGCAAATCTACTACAAACAATTTGAATACAAAGTTTTTTCCTTCTCATTCTAGCACAAAGAGAGAAGTGCCAAAGTGCAATTTCCATGGAGAAAATAGCACTCAGATTAGCATGAAAGCTAAACTTGGAAGCAGAAATTCAATATAATATACAAGTTGGATAATGTTTCCAGAAAATTCTTTATTCAATAGCACTAATGCACCATGATTTAAGAGGGAGAGGCTGAAAGGGATGGTAGGTTCATGATGAGAACTGTTCTCATTAGTGACAGTAAAGGTTATGCACATAGGTTGAGAGAAAAAAAATCCAACCCATCTGAAACAATTGGAAGTAACCTTACACTGAAAAATGAAGCACTGTCTCTGAAGAGAACATGAGCAAATATTTTTTCTTTCTTTCAAACAAACCATCTCGATTAGTCTGAAACAGATATGTGTAGAACAATATAATTACAAAACAGCATTTTAATCAGCTACTCTCACCTGTTCACCCTTCCTCAGCTACTCAATCCACTTAAAAAGTCACGTCCTTGACCTGAGCAGTCTCCTTGGGAGTTCACATTTGATCCCTCTTTCCATCCTCCAGTATTTCATACCATGAAGCCACTCACCAACCTGTCAAACACTCTCATTTCCTGTCATTTCATCCAAACCTATCACATTCATTTGTATTCCCGCTGACCCTACAGAGCCTCAGCATCAGGTCAGGACAGGAAAAGGACTAGGAGTCAATTTGTGCCTGTTATTTATGTTGGTGACGTGTCTGTGAGGACAAGGAGAGACAATAACCATTTCTACTTCACAGCCACCTAATTATCATCACTTTATTTGCTCCTTGCTTGGAAATACCACAAGGCCATTCTGTAAACCACAATTCCTGCCATCATACTTCTGCTTAGCAACCCTTCTTAGTCCATAATTCCTCCGGTTATTAACGGGAAGGAAATTAATTAATTTCATTTCAAGTCCCTACTATCTTGGTAGCCAACTTGTATTTCCTCCTGTTTATCAGTTGTGAACTGAACCTCTTCCAAAATTTCTCACTTTTATAGAAAGATTTTCCAGAATCCAGAAAGACTCCTGTGCTAAGTCTCTCCTATTTTTCCCAGTTCCTAATAGTAGGTTTCCTCTATTCCCTCTTTACTCCTTATCTCTCTTTTGTTTCGTATCTTGTCTTTCACAGGCTCTCATTTCCAGCTCCAGTCCCCATTCCAGAGTTATGATCGTGTCTCTGCAAATACTGAGCAGCCCTTGAACTATACCAAGACATCTGCATGTAATTATTTTTCCTAATTCCAAGATTTCTCTCCACTCTGACTTTCATTACCACTGGCACATTGAACACTCAACTCCCTAACTTGGAGTGTCCTGAATCATGGATCGATGATGATGTGAATTCCCACAAAGACAGGGGATGGATCCTGGCCCCTGGATTACATCAGAACTATGCTTTGGCACTTCATCCCCCACCTAGCCAAGCATCCCATTTCACCATCTGTGGACAAGATCTCTGAATGTTTAACAGATGAACTGTTGGATAGTTTCTGAATATGTGTGTATATACACACACACACACACACACATATGTACACTTATTTCACCCATTTGTGTATGTACAATGTGTGACCTTTGTAAATATCCTGTACATACTTACACAAACAAGTGTGCACACATATATACTCTCAAATATGCGTGTACATACACTTAGCTACACCTATCCATCTATCTACCTGCCTACCTATCTATGTATATTTGGATCCAGTGAAATGTTCCACTTGAAACATCTTCAGTCCAATGAATTCTGGCAAATGCAAAGCAAGCATCTGATAGATCCCTGCTTGAAGCTTGTCACGATCTGCTAGGACAAACAGGGTCATGATGGTTTGTTTACCGATCCCAAAAGTGCAAAAGACAAACAGCAGGGGACTATCNTAGATCACCAAAGTTAACCCAGAAAGTTCATTTGGCCAAGAGGTGGGAAAGTTCATGGGTTATTGTGATGAGCAGGTATTGTGAAGCAGGTGTAAGCGTATAGAGCAAGCCACTCCTTGCCAGGCCCTGCTCGAAGCAGGGTACTGTGGCGACACAGCAAACACACCTGCAAACAATCATTTGGTGAGCATCCACCTCATCCAGGCCAGAACTTCAGTCAGGGTCTTCAGGAACTTAGTCTCTGCCATTGTGACGATCACGAGGCAAAAATCAGGGGAGCTTCAGATCGTCTCTTACAAAGCTCCACAAAACTTTAGTTGGCATGAGCACTTAAATTACAAGAATGTCAACTTCTCTGACCATTTAAAGGTTTGGGGTGCTTTCTTTTAGCAGAAATTATAACTAAAATTACATTAACCATGACATGAGCTGAAGTAATATATCGAAAAATTTTAGTGAATCAAATCCCCTAGTTTTCAACCAGATCTATTCTATGATTGTCATAACTGAATTCCTACAGCCCTCATCTACATTCATTCATTTGATATATTTTGTGTCTGCATAGTTTAGTAGCTGCTTATGGAGGTCAGCAAGTTGGTCTACAGATCACTTCTCAACTCCCTACTAGCCAATAAATACTAGAAATTTTTTTTTCCTAAAGATTTGGTATTTCTGGGTTTTTTCTCTCTGTGGACAGCTAAACATAAAATCCAAACTCTCTATTCTAACCCGACATATAGATCTGGTCTATAAAATACATTTTTCCCTTCTAACTGCTTTGCCATATACAATTTAAATCTCCCCAGTGACATTTTTCCTTTACATCTTCCTACATATAAGTTTCTCATCATAATCTTCAAGGCTATCTTACCTCTGTCTCACTCACATCTACTTCAGCCTCCATACCTGTCAGTTCCATTTTACATTTTGAGGGATAGCGGACAACCACTGCTTCAGCACTTATGATCTCTCCTTCTTGTATGGTTTTATTTGATTTGACATCCCAAGACATTTTTCTCAAGCCACTTACAGTTACTTCAGATGATTACAGAACTAAAATCTTTATTTTCAGGCCTCATCTGGATAGTCCCTTACTTTAAGAAATTATTTGCTTACTGTTTCTAGTGTTTACTTTCAGATAAGGCTCTATCAACCAACTAAACCAAGTAAAATAAACAATCCCATGCCTCATATAAAAAAAAAATCTTGTTTGTTCTGCCTTCACAATTCAGAATCCTGGCATAAGATAATTCATCATCATGAAAAAACACCTACCACCCATGTGGGTGCTACAGAAACAAAGACTTTTCCCTCCTTTTCTATAATGTATATCAGAAAATCAGTATTTATGTAAAAATTAGATTCAAACAATAATATGCATTTATAATCTCTTAAAAAATCAGAGAATAGAAAGATTCTATGTCTTTTTCTCCAGTCACGTTCCTAAAATTATAGTTTCAAGCAGGTAAATGAATAAAGAACTCAGTGCAGGAAATTACAGATGGCTATTTGTCTTAAAGGCATGAACCTCACTTGAGTATCTCAGTGAGGTGAACTAATTTCATTATGAACTCTTCACAGAACAGACAATGCCCTTCCTGAAAAAGTTTACTTTGGTTGCTTCCTACCAGGAAGAAAGGTGGAGTTTACTAATTCACTGCAACACAGTTACAATCATAAACTGTCTCTCAGATGAGAAGCAATAATGTGGATTTCTAGCCCAAAATGTGGAGAGATCATTCTGAAACAGTTTTTAACATAAAGTAAGAACAGTAAGCACAAGAGAGCACATGTGTATAAGTACTCCCCTCCCATTTTCACAGTACTAGAACCAAAACAGTTCCTCAAAATACCTGCGCTGACAACCACACAGCCATTTAAAAAACATCACAACACGAAAGAGGAGTGGGGTGTTTTAACACTGGCAGCATCTTGCACTGCCTCAGGTCAGTGTCCCAGGCCTGACAGTGGCAGAGAAAAAATTCCAAGGAACAGGAGCATCTTGATGAATTTTACTGTGTCACTGACAGGTTTCTATGGGAATTCTGCCTTGCCTCTCTGGGTTGGCAGGATAACAGCTGATTACTCCATTATAACTGAACTAGCACTGAATTGCAAAAGCACTTAAGAGAGTCCATTTTCAACTCTGCCCTGCAATGAAGATTTTCACTTTATTACCAAAATCCTGTATTTCATGTAACCAGAACACAAGTGCATAGTGTATGTATAAGAAAAAGGGCAATAAGTTATCTCCCCATTTTTTTAAAACGTGAGGATTCACAGAAGCTAGGCATTGCCAACTTAAGTCAGCAGCTCACGCTCAGAGAGCAGGCAGAAAATCTGGTGAAAAAGAAAACCCTGTGACAAGAGGTACGTGGTAATCTTTCTGGCACACCAGAACCCAGGAGGGTAATCTTGCTCCACCAGACTAACCCTGGCCCCCAGACTCAGCTTGCCACTGCTAATAATAATAATAATAATGTTAACACTATATTCTGTATAGCTGTGTGCAATGATGCTGGCCCATTGTACCAGGTGAATTGCTCTTCGTCTCAGACAACTAGAGGGAAAAATAAATTTGGAAAAGCAAAAAGATCTGAACGCCTGCACTAGAGCTAGAGCTTCCTTGAGTACAGCAAAGAAAATTGGATGCATAAGGGCATTTTCTGAGCAATGAGGGGGAAAAAACACAAAGTCCTTGCAACAAAGTTTTGAAACCTTCAAAACATCTACTTAAACACCCTTGTTAAGACCCTCTTTCCTATAGTGCCTGATTGCCATATGCCATTTCATATCATCCAAACTAGGTCAAAACCCATCACTCTCTGCACTTCATCTTTGTCATATGCTTGTAAGAGAGACTGTTCAACTGTCATGTAAAAGATCCAATTAAAAGCCTCAGTCAAAAAGATCTATTAATAGTCTGCCTGAACAAATGTGACCTGTGCTGACACCCATCACACTGTGCTATGATTGTCTGCAGATGGAAATAGTAACAGAATTAAAAAAAAAAAATATATATAATTTGCCACTTGCTCACCTCTATCTCTGTTACAATGTTGGAAATTCAAAAGACAGCAAAACTACACTTCATATAAAATAAATGCGTCCTGGCAGACCTAATCCAGAATGTCCATTTTAAGAGAAAAACTAATAACTGACAGTGATTATAGAGGGCTATGGAAGCCAGGTCTCTATAAACAAAATGCATAATCCCATTACAGCTGATGCCTGCTTGAGACAAACAAGGTCCATTACAATGCTGGCTTGAGATCAAAGAGCTAACAGCTTCCCACACCCCTAAACATAAAGTCTGTCAGACAAAACTGCCTTTGTGCCTGCTTTTGGACAAGCCAAACCTCCTGAATCTATATTCCAATAATCAGTTCTTGCTTTAATGGACTTCTTGGATTCTATTTTTAGCCTGGCAGAGATGAAACGATGCTTGGTTTGGAAGCACATGCACAGAAGGCAAGGTTATTCTGGGCACAAAGCTTTTGTAGTAGGCTCAACTGTCCACACCACTAGAATCTTCAATTTCAGGTCTTTCTATCTATTTCAGTTCCAACTGAAGGCATGATTAGGCTACATTTTTATAGCAATGATTTTTATTGGTATGAAAAAGAAAGTAGAAGTTGCATTCAGAATACGGGAAAAGCATGGCTGCAAGGGGAAAAGAGGAAGAGTGGAAGTTCCTGTGGTTTATTGTATGTACGGGTTCCCAAATATGGAACAGAGTCCCCAGATATGTTCCAAATATGGAACAGTAACTCATGAGAAATCAATCTCTACACAAGCAACCGAATTCCAACACATCCCAGAAAGTGCCTATGTACTGGATAAATTTCTCAAAATACACAAAATCTAAGTATTTCCTATCCACACTAGCCTCATGCAGAGGGCTAGAAAGACATTACTTTGTCCCATTCAAAAAGAAGTGTCTCGAGAGTATGGGATACTTGCTGCTCTGGGGCCCATTTCCCTGACTGTAAGGGAAGGGGTGGGGAAGCTGAAGGAGCAGAGCTTCCCACACTAAGGCAAAAATAAAATTATTCTAAAACAGAGTAGATTTGGAGAGAAGGGTTGGGATAAAAGGGGCAGACTTTGCCAGAAAAGGACTTACCAATATTAATGAGTTCTAAAACCGTAAAAGTGTCAGAAAATAAATGAGAAATTTTGAAGCAGATTCTCATTAACAGCAACACCAAACAAAAATAGCCTACAAACCAACCACGGAATTCCCTTTCTCACAGTACAATTCTATTTTCAGACTTCTTGCTACTCTCTCTTAAAAGATTATTTCCCAAAAGAATTTCCACAGGATTACCATTTAATTTGCATTTAATGCCTGTAAATTAGCAAAAGAGAAAATGGTTCATATTTAGGTGAGATACAAGAGTATCCCTAGACTTCCACAAATCTTTACGAATCCCTTTTTCCCTCATCCCCTGCAAAAGTAGCTTTGCTTTCTTAGGCAAGAACAATCCTTCCTGTTTCTAAGCAGTCAATTTTAAAATCTACATTTACTTGTTTAGTTAAAATGAACCCAAAATGTAGTCTAAAAAAAAAAATCACACTACACAGACAAGGTGTACATCTTTTTGGGAGGGTGAATGATACTACATTTTTAAGCAGTATAATTTTTAACCTCTAAACACATTAACATTACACTGACTTGTGCCACATAAAAACTTATATTTACAAGATGAACAAGCAGACATCCTTTATAATCAGGTAATCTGAATTTCAGTCTTTGTAATGAAAGACTGTTGGTTATGTAGGCACATGCCCTGATAGTCACACAGCAAAGGCCAGTACAAATAATATCAGCTGGCTATCCAAGAGTCAAGGTAGGAGGTAAGGTAAGAAGTAACAGAACAATTGATATGTTGTCAAATTGCCTGATGTGCTGGAGAAAGGACGAGACAAAGACATTAAATTCAGTGCTTTGAATTTCATCACAGAATATCATATATGAACATATGCTATATACCAAGCACCTCTGAGATATTCTCCTGCTAAAGTATTAAGTACATTTTATAACATGACAGGAATGACAAGAAATTATTATATGCTCAATAACATGACAGCAGTATGGAATTTACATGTAAATCACTTAATTTACATTTACATGTACCTCAAAGCACATAAATGCTTATTGTGACTCAGGATGAAGCAGGGCATTGATACTGTTTGAAGCAATTATCCAGAACAAGCTGCACTACAGCCTGACGTAAATGTAAACACAATGATAAAACTTGAGGAGATTCTTGGTTCAATCGAAGAGAGAACAGAGAAAATTCTCCCAGGCCGGAGCCTGGGAAACTTAGAGAAAAGGAATTAAAACAATTATTATCCCTCTTTTTGTTCATGTTGTTTATAGATATATTCTACAACAGTGTGCTATTCATAGGCACCAATAGTGTGAAAGGTTTTTACTTTGAGACCAATCATATTTCACCTTAGCGATCCTGGTTATAAAAAGGATGCTACTTCCGGCTAAAAAAAGTTCTTTCAGCCTTCTGAATGATGATGAGTCTTTTAGTCCGTCCCTGACTCAACAGTGTCAAATACTAAGTGTGCTCTTTTATACACAATAGCTATTAATATAAGTAGACCACAGCAGATTAGGTTTGCCTGATTAAGGAGCAGATCCACGTAGGAAAGGAAAAGTCATGTGCTCCTGAAAAATGCAATAGAGACTTTCAGAATACTATTGCTCAGTATAAACTATGTCAACTAAAAAGAATAGCCTTCTCAAAACAGTGGTTCAGTCTGTCATAACTTGCAGCTCAACGCTCTCCAGGAAGAAAAATTAGCAAGGCAGACATTCACTGAGTCTGACTAATAAAGAGGTATTGCAGTAAAAATATCTATTGTCACATAACATGACGCTTCTTAAAACAAAGACACTGAGGTGATCATGCTGAGAAACTAATGCTAACACCAACTATATGTTGATTTGTTACACGTATTTTCAGTTTAACTTTGTACTTTACAAACTTTTGGGCTGTGTAGACAATAGAGATGGTATCTGCATTTGATAGAGAGTCCATGGCTAGAACTAAATCCAGTTTAGTTGCTTTAATTCTGCTGTACATAAAGCATACTTTGTCATGCAGATGCAAATTAGCAGTCCATTCTCAACCCCAGTGATGTCTTTAGTATCTCCAGATGAGGTTCAGACACATGCAAATCAGACAGGGGGAGATAAGTAAGAGCATATACCAGAGCAGTTACAAGAAGATGCATCAAGAACATTTTTGTACTAGTTTGCTGTTTGCTCTTGATGGAGACATTCCAAAAATCAGCTCCTCTTGAAATGAGAAGTGCAGATTTGGTGGAGCAGTCTGCACCAACACCCTCCCACCTAGACTCATCCATCTTGCATTGACAGCCCTGCACAAGATAAAAAGCAAAATTATGCACACTTTGTGGTTGGCCAGAAGAGTGAGATGCTGCAGGAAGTAATTCTGGCAACTCTATAAAGAAGCTCTTCTCTCTAAGAATAACCACATCTGTGGCATGGCTGCATTGAGGAGGAAATAGCAACACAGCCTCCTAAAACATGGTCATAACGAAATAGCTGTTCTCAAAAATACAGCTGTACCCTTCCCCTCTGTAAGTCAACCATATTCTCATCAAATCTTTTCCAAGTAAAAAAGCTCTGGCAAGGAGGGTGCAGTCCAAGAGGTTCTAGTATAGCAGGAGTGTCTTTGGATGGAAAAATCAAAGTGTTCTGGATCTCATCACACCAGGGAAGGGATAGTTAAAAAAAAAAACCATGTATCAACATACTTGGGGTCACATTTTAAAGACTCTTCTCAGCAGACCAGACGTATTTCCAACTAAAATAATAGAGATCTTATCATTGAGGCAAATGAAACAGACCCAATGGGTTTTATTTATGTAAATGAAGTTACTTCTGACAATAAATACATTCATCTTCATATCTCATTTAGGCAACAGAAACCAGCATTAGGCACACATACATGCATTACCATTTATATGCACACATTCTATTAAAAAAAATCAAGTGTATTCTAATCACATCCAAGGGGAAGAGTTATAAAGAGGAACGAGTATTTAATATTTAAGTTTAATAATGCAAATCTGGAAAATGCTGAAAGAGATTAACACCCTATAAAGATTACAGAATAAATTATTCAGGTAAAACAAAAGCTGAATTTGAACATGGCTTAATAAATCAAATTATAGCAAAATGATGCAAAATGAACAATGATAGAGACATATGCAATGGGTATAAATGGCTAAATTTCAAATAGCACTGTTTAAAAAATTGCATCACTCCTGTGATGAAGAATAATGCTTCAGAACAGGCATTATGTTTTGATGAAATGCTGTAGAGCTGCATGTTCCCAAAAATATAAAATGCATTTTAAAAAAAAGTTTCCCTTATAAAGTTTCTTTTTTTCCTAGGTACAGTGGACTGACATTCATTTAGCTTTCGCAAATGGAAAACCTAAATGTTAAGGACAGCATGGACACCTTCTGTCTTAACTGAGGGGTATATATAATCTATGCTGTACATTATCACCACAAGGGATGTCTTTAGCCTGATTGCACAGTGTAAAATCAAAATGAGGCTAAAAAAAGCCTGCCAGAAAGTAAACTAGGACATTAATAACAAGAATTGACACTTGATTAATTAACTGAATTCAACTTTTAAGAATGGGAAAGCTGAGATCTGTAATTTCTGAGAATGAGTGCTAGGGAGCAGCTTGCTCTATTTCATCATTGTGGCAAACGAAGCTCAGTAAAAGACATGAGAAAGAGACAGAGAAGGAAGAACCTATATTAAATCTCAGCTCTGTGAAGGCTATGTTTATCTCTTTGAAGAGCCTAAATTTAGACTGCAGTAAGCATGCCCCATAGTATTAAATTTTGTGTAAAGATGAATAAATACTGAAACTCAAAGTCAATAATTCTCTCAATTTTCTCTCGCTCCTTTGTCTCTCCATTTTAATAAAGCCAAAGCAAAAATTTACATATGACCCATGACACCAGTGCTCAGCAGGAGTCAAATGAAGATGTTATTGTATTAATCTACATATAAATGAGAGACTGATGACTCTACTGTGGTTTTGAAAAGCATAGAAGAAATACCCTAAAGCAGAAGTGTAAAAGATTAAAACAAAAATCAGGCATGTTTCATGACAGCAAGCATAGAAGGAATATAGAGATCACCAAATCATAGAATATCTTGAGTTGGCAGGGACCCAGTCAGGATCATTGAGTCCTATTCCTGGCCCTGCACAAAACACTCCAAGAGTCACATCATGTGCATAAGAGCATTGTCCAAACACTTCTTGAACTCTGTCAGGCTGGTGCTGTGACCACTGCTCATGGAAGCATTTCCAGGGCTCAACCACCCTGGCAATAAAAAAATTTTTCCTGATGTCCTCCCCTGACTCAGAAAACCATGAAACCTGGGAATCGGTATTTTTTATAAGCCTTCTGCTTTTTTTTTTTTTTTTAGATTTGTACGTGTTGTAGCAATGCAGTAGCCATCACATTGTACATTCTTGAATAACACTGTGCACTGCAGCTTTGTATCATATCTCTGTAAATGTGTGACAGCACAAAACTTCTGAATCATCATTGTACGACCATTAGTAGTTACACTTAAATTATGTTTCTTGCCTTGATGATGAGAACATCACTCAAGGCAGGGTCAGATGTTTTAGCAGAGAAACACAATGTATATTGTTTGTCTTCCATCTCCTCTTAAAGGAGGTATTATATTGGATGGACTTGATTATTCTTTTACAAATCTGCATGTTCTCTGTTCTCACTTAAAACTGCTTTTATTTCCCCACAAGTAATGGAACATACAAACAAAGCTGCTAAATGGCCTATAATCTCTCAATGCCCACATATTATTGTCTTTATAATACATGTGTGCCTGCTTGTTTTCTGCTCCCATATGCTTCTGGTCTTCATGATTGAATGACAGCTGATGTCTAATTATGCTCCCTAGGAAAAATGAGGACACAATTCCTTTAAGAAAATATCAATTTTCTTAAACTCTTTTCCCTCTTAAGGAATTTTTAATATCTACATTTTTTACTCTGCATATGGAAACAGGTCCTATATCAGCTCATGTTTAGGAACTTGGATAAAACACGAGCTTTTGCAAGCATTGTCAAGATACTTTTCGTCTTTTTCTTTTTAAATAATGTGGCTGGAAGACATTGATTTTCCTCTGTTGTCTGCAATCACTTCCATTTTGAGTAGGATGTTGGACCAGACAACCTCCTGAGGTTTCCTTTACAGCTTAAATTTTCCTATGATATCATGAACTAGGAGTCTATTTCATCAAGGTCAAGCATGCCAATGGAGAGTAATTTCTTTCATTAGAACTTTTTCACTTTCATTTTAGCATCTTTTACTTCTCCACCCAAGCTTCTGTGCAACATAAACCAGAAACATGCTACAAAATAGGTGGTCTTTTATAAGATGCCTGGGTTAAAATTAAAATACAAACATAGTCTCAATACAAATGGGGAAGAAGCAAAAAATACTATCTTACTCCTTCAAAAGTGCTCCCCAAATCACAGTTCCACACTGGTCACTGTGAAGAAAATTCACCTTTCTCCAGTCAAAACGAGCACACACAGTTATGTGGGCTTTTTAAAATGGAGAATAGTATTTGCCTGTAGAAATAAAAAAGCACACCAAGGGCTTAAAGAAAGTACCAAATAATTTAGTGGGTAGTAATGAAATAACATGTGAAGAATTCTGCTGCACAACACTTTTGAGCAATCTGACACACTTAAAATTAATTGGGAGGACATTTTTATCAACAAATCTTCTGCTAAATTGTTTCAGTTAGGAACTTGAATTTGATCACTCACAGATTCCTACCTTTTTTGACACAACTTGGTTATCAAGCTTTGGAAACACTATACACTACATTATTGCAAAAATCACATTGGTTTTCTGAAAAATAAAGTAAAAATTACTTCAGTAAGGGCTCAAAGAGTGAAATAAATATGCTTCTTCAAAAACAAAAACAAAGCAAACCAAACCACCAGTCTTCCTACAAAACTTAAAAGCAGACTTAAATATAAAATGCACTTACAGTGTTGGCAAGTTCTAAGTAGCTTCCCCCAATAGAGTTGCTAAAATCTGAGGCCTGAGCTAGAAGTCTTTGCAGAGCAGCCTGTTGAGTCACATTGCTTCTATTGTACTCCAACACCTTTTGTAGCATAAAATGACTGTCTGGACTCTGAAGGTCTCTCGCTCCTGAATCATACTCCCAGCTTTCTCTTGCTCCTGATAAGGCACCTAAAATGCAGAAAAGGAAAAACATCCTAGTATGGAATGTCTAGTTCTGTGTATAAAGAAAATACAAAATTTCTCAAGTTGGAAGGCACCCATGAGGATCACTGAGTTCAACTCTCTGCTCCTCACAGGACAGCTTAAACCTAAACCACATGACCAAGAGCATCATCCATGTGGTCCTTGAATTCTGCCAGGTTTAGTGCTGTGACTACCTCCCTAGGGAGCCTGTTCCAGTGACCAGCCATCATTGCAGAATGGAACCTTTCCCTAACAACCAGTCTGAACTCTTCCTGATGCAGCTTCATTCCCTTTCCTCATGTCCTGTCACTGCTCACCAGAGAGAGCAAATCAGCACCTCTGGGGTCACCCCTCAGCCTTCTCTTCTCCAAGCTGAGCAAACCCAGTGACCTCAGCTGCTCCTTGAGTTTTTTCACCATCTTAATCTCCCTTCTATGGACACACTTCCATAGTTTGAGGCCTTTCACATACTGAGAAAATACCCAAAATGCACACAGTAGTCAAGGTGGGGCAGCAACAACACAGGGCAGATTAGGACCACCACCTTCTTTGACTGGCCAATGATGCTGATACACTCCAGGACACAGCCCTTTTGGCTGCCAGGGCACTCTGCTGACATAGGAATAACCCTGACCATCATTCCAGAAAGAAAAAAAACCAAAACCTCCACTGCCATTACTGCCCATCTTGCGTGTGCTGATAATATCAGGGAAAAAAAGCAGTAAAATTTCCAGTGCATAGGTGAATCACTAAATTACAAGATTCAGAAGGGAAACTAAAAGCATTTGCACATGTTATTTAGTACACTGCAAAACCAGTGTTGTTTACAACAGCTAAAGACCAAGAAATGAGTACCAGTAAGTTACACCAGATTGAAAAGCAGCAGAGATCAAAGAGCAAAAGAGGAAAAACATAATTCCTTTAACTTTTTGTTTACTGAATGCCAACAAATAAGTGCATCTTTTAGCTGTATAGTTACAGTTTTTTATGTTACCACTGCTTTTTTTATTATCTCAGGATTGCTTGTTTCAATTCAAGTTCCAGACACATCAATCACAAGATGTTTCATTACAAATCAATGCAAGGGTACGATCTTGTGGCAACTGACAAATAATTTGAGAAAGTTTCTGTATCATGAAGCTGTAGGGTTCCTGTTTCTCCATGAACAATCCTTCCAAATCCCTATGCACAGAGTTGGGGTTAAACCATAAAACAAGTAGAAGAAAAATTTCTAATTTTGTCAGTAACTATTTAATTCCTGGCTGTTTCTGATTTCCCTTACAAATGTCCCACTCCTATTAAAATCTTGTAAAGTTTTAGATTCAACCATTTCCTATGGCAAAACAATCCAGAGCAGGCACTAGATTATTTAATAACCCTGGGCAGTACTGTAAAATTTCATCTATAGTATAATGAAGATAAAAAACAAATAACCGACTTGTCCAAGCATACACTCTGGTTAATAGAAAAGTCAGAATAGAATCCAGAGCTACAGACGAGACCAAAACTCTAAATCAAACATGCAATCATCAAACCATAAGTAGTTACCTGTAAGGCCATCCTACCATTTTGAAAGCTTTTCCTTTTTTGAGCTAGATTTCTCTCTCAAATATTAACCAGCATTCTAAGAAAGTGTTTACTAATCAGTGGATATTACTTACTCAGTACATTACCAGGCAAAACCAATAAACTGCATAATGGACTATTAGGAGAATGTCTCACCCTCAACAAGAAAAGTTTGAGATGGAAAAGTACAAGTGGAAAACCAGCCAGAAGGGCTGCAAGGCAGCAGCTGATCTGTTGTTTCAGGTCAACACCCTACCACCCTGTAAAGCTGTTATGCATGAAAAGCAGAATTAGGAAACCTGGAGTTGGTTTCCCTGTCTTCGTGCAATATTCTAGTCTTGAAACACTGAAGTAGAAAATAATGCATAAAAATTACATTTTATACCAATATATAATTACCATGATTCCTTACCATTGGTAGAGGGAGATTAATTAAAGATTAATTCAATGATTTTCACACCAAGAGCATGCACCACTGTACTTTATCTATCTACATGCTGCAAGCTTTCCAACAGACTTGCACTGAGATACTGGTACCAGCAGTATTTTATACAGCAGGCAGGGCACTGTGGCTGTGCACAACATTGGGTGTCTCTGCCCTCCTGTGGCTACAGAACACCACAGAGCAAAAAAATCAGCAGCTCACAGACCTGAAGCCATTGAAATGTCTTAGGCATCCAAGGGCAGCAGAGGATCGGTTCTGCCACTTCCCAGGCCTACCAAGAGCAGGTGAAACAACCCTCTCTGGGCAAGCAGAGCCACAGAATTAAGAGAGCTGGTTGTATCACATGGATACACCTCTTTCCACAGAGCTAAATATGGCACATGTTTCTACAGAGAATATGCACTACATTTCTATTACTCAAAAATCACTGTTCTGCAAAAGAGCTTCCACATTCACGCAATTAAGAACAGTAGTTCTGTTGAAGGACCCAAGTGGCCTTCATAGATTGCACCATCTGCTATCAGACTGACCACTCAGCTGGCACAGAAGTCACCTGTCAGTTAAAGATGGATCAGGAAACACTGGGGTTTCATTACTATATTATGACTGTATCTTTAACCCAAGTTTTAAAAGTTCATGTCAACACTCCTAATTTAAACCATACATACTAAAAATACATACATACAATACATACATACTAAAAAAGGAATGGAAGACATTTCCAGTATTTTATTTTGGTCTTAACCCTAATCCCTAAATTTGCCCACTGTTTTCCCAACAGATTCCAGAACTCTGGCTGTTAAAATGCTGTCCTGGATCATGCACCTCTCAAATCTCAGCTTTGCAGGGAAACTCTGGAGTCAAAACTGAGATTTCACTGGTAACTGAAAATTCAACCAGGAATTAACAGACAACTCTTGTATCTTGTTGTAATTAACATACTATTCCTTCTCTTACAATACTAATAAAAAATAAGGAAACATTAGGTATGATGGCTGATAGCTGACCAAATAACTAGAAACCTATAGTTAATAAATCTGTGTTTATGATTAGTCTTTACAGGACAACATAGATCCCATGGTAGCTTTTCACTGTTCAGCTGCACTTAGAGTAACAAGAAGCATGAAATTTCTGTATCAAGTGAAGCAAAATTATCATGAAAATTCCCAGATAATAAGCATGCTGGGAAGCTGGTGTTACTACAATGATTAGACAGAAAGAAAACATAAATAAATAAATAAATTCATTGCACAATATTTGTATTAGACAAGTAATTTAAGAGCACATAATTGTTTTCAAATTATGTAAGTAACACTTAAATTCCAGAGTAAGAAAGTTAAAACAACACTTTCTGGAGTGAATGAATACATAGAGTATTAAAGAATAAAAAAAGGACAGTTTAGTTTGATGGCACATGAAAGATTCCATAATTACATAAAATTTCAGTTGGTGAATTGTACCAAAGCTGTTTAAAACAACTTTACTCAATTCACTTGACTGAAGTCAGGTTGAGTCTGAATAGTGTACCCTTCCCACCTGCACTGACAATTCTTGCCATCTAAGTCTTCCTCTATGACCTGCAAAGCTCTGTGGTCCATGTTCTGGTACCAGTGCCACCCTGCCACTCCGATCTAAAAGAAAATGACGTTTTATCTTATGTTCCAGCAGTTAACCTTCTGCCCAGGAGGCTTGTATTCTGCAACAAAGAAACACGTGCCTGCCAAAAATACAAGTCTGCCCATACAGCCAGGATTTTTGTTTGGTAAAGGCTAATTTTACCAGGCTATGCTGGTGAACCAAACATTATGTGATTTCTTCATTGCTCACAGAGTAGAAAAGATAAAACACCAGAATGGTAGGACACTGAAGATGTTTTTGTTTCTGAGAGGACCTGGGGTATCAGGAAAAGCAAGGCACTGTAAAATTAGCCCTGCATCAAGTTCTGAAATGAGTCTGACTTGTGAAGGGTGAACACGAAGACAACTGACAATGTATGTGCACAACCAGCTCCTTGGTCACACAGATTCACCTCACACAGTGAGGAGTCTGAACACTGTTCAGACAGTCTGTTTTCCATGAGGTAGCCATGACATTTAGCTACTTAAACTTAGATGCATTATATTACCAAAAGAATGGCTATTTTTCAGCCTTTTTTTTTTTGCTCATCTTTCATTCAACTGGTAAATTGTGGTAACCTATCACAAAGAGCTGGAAATTTGAATTATTATTATTCAGTGAAGGCAACAGGGAGATTAGTGAAAAGCACTAGCCATTTCAGAGCTCCCAGCCAACTTCAGGAATAATAGTTTTGGAGGTAAGTGCACTGAATGAAGGGGGAAATGAACAAAATTAACAAAGAACGATCATTTTGCACTTGCTAATCAAGTCAGGGCCTTGAGGAGTAGGTCTAGCTATAAAAAATGCAGGCTGTTCAGGAAGCCAAGAAGAACGAGAGTAAATCTTTGGACATTCAGACAATTCAAGTCTCCTAAGCTGATGCAAACATTACAAAACCCAAATGAACTTTAAAGAAAATTTAGGAACTGAATAGAGCTCCAATTGCTCAAGCAACATACCAAGTACAGCAAATCAAAACAACTGAAAAGAAGCTATGTTCTGTAGAGGGATCAACTTTATACTACTCCAACCTGATTAGGAAAGTGAAAATAATAGTCATATTTGGAGCTTATCACAATTATTTCCACTGTTTTCTACAAAACCCTTCCATACAGGGATCAAAGGTCAAAGGTTCTGGCTTCAGCTGGTAGCCTGACAGCTAATGTAACTCTTTCCTATTTAACAGGAATCACTCTTTAAAACTTATTTATTATTTTGCATTAGATGATAAGACAATATGAATGACACCTATGAATGGCACAGCATCACAGTGATGATGATAATAACTGATCCTCACATGCACAGCTGGGTAAGAGTCTTTATTAAATACAGAAAGCTACCTGTACATCCATTACAAGTTCTAGGAGAATTCAGGGGGGGAAGGGATGTATTCTCAACTCAGCATTCAGTCCTAGAGACACTTCACATTAGAATTTTTTGCAACACTTGTCCAGTGACCGAGAAGGAAATAATTGATGTGGACAAAGCAGTTATAGGAAATGAGGAATCTGAAGGCAAGAGTCTGTGGGATCACTGTCTAAATTTTTTTCCTCCCACCATACCGTTTTTCTGGTTTGATGAACACGGCACACAACATACAATGTTAGGCTGTGTTATTTCAGTCCTTTTCTCATTAGTCTTGGGTGTGAGGATAACAAGCTCCAAGGGAAGGAAACCACAGCTACACCCCACACTGATTAAATAACACAACTTATTCATGGGAGAAATCCCTTTTATCAAATTAGGTCTAAGAGGAAAATTGAACCACACAGATTATTTCTGCTCTAGAAGACTGCTGTCAGCTCACACGTCATCTTCCTTTTGTCCCTGAACTATAAGTTCACACATTTGCACTTTCTACTGGTGTATTTTGCAAAATCATCACAAAACCTCAAGTGTATTTCAGGTTCAGTGAAGTATCCCCAGCATTAGTACATACAAAATTTGGGAATTCTCCAATTTTGTGTTGCCTGCCCAACTCACTGTAGGGTATCATTATAGCATAAATTTCAGAAACACTTAAATGCACATTGAAGAAATTGGAACAGTCTGCAACATAACCAGCACTCTTACTTACCCGAGTAATACTATCTCTTTTTTTAGGCTTTTGGATTTTCATTTTTTACATTCCATGACATATTTTTCTAAGCAGATTTTTATCACTTACAAAAACTATGCCAAATCTTAAGAAAAAGAAATCAAATGGCTACATGAAAAAACTTAGGATAGATAAGTGAGTAAGCTTGCCAAGAGTAAAACCATAAAGTAGACAAGGTAATTCATAAAGCCTTGAGAAAGTAAAACATAGAGACATATCTAGTTAAAGACTAAGTTTCTCTCAGTACAATTTCCCAATTACTCAACACAGCTTTTGGATGAAGAAGCTGAGTTTGTTAAACCAATAGTCCAAACCATATATATTAACAAATGTTTATGGAATTTCCATCAATTTACCTTCTTCAAATTTATTTCAGTTACCGGAGAAATGCATCTATGTAAACTATCATGGGTTCAGTACTTTCCAGCAGACTGGCATTGGTCATATAGGAAATAGTTACATAGAAAACAAAATAAAAGCACACTATCCATAATGCCTTCATACACCTGTCCTTAACTCTGAAATTATTTAAGACTAGCCTTGAGACAAGATAACCATTTGCTCTATTCAGACATAAGAAACAGAGGATGGGGATGACTTCTCAACAGTCTAGAAACCAAGGTCTGTCTTAGTACCAGTATTGTTTAAGCACCTAAACTAAATTTTGCCAGAACGCTGCTGGCTAACAACTGCATTGTGCTCAGGAACTCAATCTAGAATTTAATTTGAAGTTTCTATTAAGGCAGAAAACAATAATTTTTTTCCCCTGAAAATTAATAATCTCTAGTAAAGAGGGGAGTATACAGTATATAGGAAAAAGAGTACATAAAGCCTGAAGTCATACGGAAGCTAGAGGAAGTTCCAACATACCTTTCAAGTACAGTATTTGTACTGTATGCACTGCATTTCTAAAAAAAAGTTGGCTTTCCTTACATGGAAATTTATACATGAATAATCAGCTTCCTCCCTGATTACCTTCCACTCAAGACAACCTCACTTTAGCTCTGACTTGAATACACACAAGATCTGACTTGTATCCAAGCAAACAAATGAAACATCCAGAGTTTGTTGCCTGTCACTTTCATTTTGTTCCTGTTTCATGAACCATAGTATGTCAGAGCCACATTAGAAGCAGACAGGTGAAGAGCACATCACATAAGTCAGGAGAGATAAAGCAAAACTGTGCTGAGAGGCAGGCCTTGATTTACAAAAGCTGAAGTGTAGGATGTGTGACAGTGCTCATCTTGTGCCAAATGAAGCAAGCCTTCAATGAAAACCCCAGCAGCCTTTCAGTTTCTCAAGCTGATCACAGTTTGCATGGAAAGCATAAACCGGGACAAAACTGAGGAAGTCATGTTGTAATCCAGTTCCAAACCATATGGCAAACCCAAACCACAGCTCCATGTGTTACCACTGGAGCTGACCAGGAGGCACAGACAGCAGTGCCCTGAAACAAGCCTGACCTGTGGTGCTCTACAGAGCTGGTCTGGGCAAGCCCTTCTATCAACTCTGGGTAGCAGCAGCTCTCAGGAACAGCAGCTTTCTGTTTCCCCCAATTCTACCCATTCAGCTCTCTGTCCTTCCCCTTTCCTCTCAAAATTTTAAGGTATGTGGTTATTTCAAGGGCATTTGGTGTCAAAGTGTCAAATACACTGAACTCTTGTAACTTTTATGGAAGGCACAGAGTTGACTGACTCTGTTAGTGCTTCTACTGAGGAAGGTAACAGAGCACAATGCAATGCTCAACCTTGACTTGATACACTGTGGGTGAGGGGGAGGGGAAGAGAGAAAAAACCCTGCAAACACATGGAAGGAAGGAAACTTCAGGAAAGCAAGGAGAGTTTGTTCCTCATACAATGGAAGGGCAAGATGTGCTACTCCTGGTGGCAGGCCACGGTGAACACTAAAGACTTGCAGGTGTTCAGAGGCTCAGTCCTGCAAGACAGGGTTAGAAGGAGGGAAGGCATGTGTGTGTGAACAAGTGCAACTATCTCTAATTCAAAGTCCCTGAGCTGAAATTTAATGTGCAAGCATTGTTACATGATCACTCAGTCCCTACTATCTTCTCTAATTTTCTTCTCACCATGCTAAGGGACAGAATTACCATTTGAGAATAAAGTCTGGTCTAATAGAGATTAGCTGTTCTTACATTTTACAAATATTCAAACCAGAAGAAAGCTTCAAACAAGTTTGTTTTCCTATTAGACACAAGAGATCCCTTCAGGGATCACTTCTATCCTGTATAGATTCACTGGTGTTTAACGCATACTGTATATTATGATTTTAGTAAGATTCATCAGCTGTCAATTACAAGCCTCCAGAAATTCAGGTTCATTTGTAAGGATGCTCACAGAACTTAAATTCTCTGTTTATTAAAGAAAAGAAAAATTACCTATATTCTGCTGCTTCACACAAAAACAGTGGTATCAAAAGATTATTTAAATGTAATAAACTAAACCACTTACAGTTAACAGGAGTTTGTATGTAATTAAATTTGGCCTAGCAGAAACTCAAAGCTTTTCTAGTTAAACATATCTAAGGGTGAAACTTTGCTCATAAATCTCAGAAAAATCTGCAGCATGCCTTTGAGTCCATATGAGCTCTGTAGTTTTTAATTAAATACAGCATAAATAAATGTAATCACTGCATCAGTTTCTCAAGAGCAATTTGCTTGCAGTAAGATCAAACATGGAATTAATGTAAAGCAAAAATAATGATTTTTCAGCCCCACGGGTCTGCCTCTCCTGTTTACCCATAAGCTTAATTTAAGGCTGAATTCCTACCATTCCTTTGATTATTTCTCATATTTGATCCACTATGCAAATAAATTATCATAGCAAGTTTTCAGGGGACTTATTTTCAGTAAAGAAAGGGGAATTGGCTATGAATTAATTACTAAGTACTAACCTACAGACAAAAATTGGTAAAGGACTCTTGTATTCATGACTGTTTATCTAGAATATGAAATCAGATCAATAAATACATGCCGTTACAGGAAACCAGGAATTTACTAATAAATAGTGCCATTTCTTGTTCATCCAACAAGTCAATGGGTGCTAGAAATAGGCTGTTTTTTTATCAAGGGGAAAAAATGGCAATTTGTTCTTGTAAAGAGCTAGACAAATCTATACAATGCATAATATAAATAATTCTAATGCTAGCTTCTATAAAAGATATACAAAGCTATACATCACTGAAAAAGCTAACAGAAGCCACAGCTATTCAGGTAACTCCCTGCTTTAAATATTAGAGATGTAGTTTTGCTGTGTTAAAGTTTTCATGTGCCAAGCAATCCACCTCCATCACTCACTATATTATTCCCACAGATTTACTGTACCCATCATAGCCCTCATTCTCCATAGCAGAACAGATCAATCCACAGATTTGATCAGGAACTGACATTCTTCCTGCACTTCCTACTGAAATGATATAATAAGGAGTCAGGTCACATTTGGTGACTGCAAGACTCCAGCAACACTTTCAAAAGTTATTTTATTAATTTTTTTAAATTGCATTTTAAAATGCAAGAATGTTAACAGCATTTACATTCCATTTCACTTATAGAAAAATAACTGGTTATTACTTGCAAATTATTATTAAAGCTCCTGCTGACATTAATAGCGTAGGATAAGAATGGCAACACATTATAACAGCTTTGAATTGCTGATTAATAAACATCAAAAAGCCTAATTCTAGTAACTTAGAAAACTTCCTTTTTTGTGCACTTGAATAAAAACATGAAACTTTTAAATCCATACACTCATTTGCTCATCAGGATGGTAGATATGGATGCAGGTTTGGCTTACTGGGACACACATGAGTGAGTATTAATAAACCTGAGTCCTGCACCTTGATTAAAAGAGTCAACCAATTTCCTCACTTCTGCATCCCACCTGGAAACACAGGCATGAGCATTTGTTGGGCAAAGTTGGGCAAAATTATTTGAATAACCTTATCAATGATAAAAAAGATGGATGAGACAAAGTTCAATAGTAAATTAGATGCAATTACCTCTTGCAACTTTTTTTCAAGTTATTTTCTTCATAATGAAAAGCAAAACTTATAGACAGCAACGGTAATGTTATATTTAGATAAAAGGTTCTGCCTTTTTTTTAGGAATTTGGAACAGTTCCAAGAAAAGGCAGCACAAAATGCTGCCTGACTGGTAATCTCTGCACAATTACACACAAACTTGCAGTGTAAGAACATTCATGTCAGAGGCTGGATTCCTTTGTTCAGGACCCCTGCTATTCAATATCAGTCAAATGATATTGAATAAATGAGATGACTCATTCATGAGATGAAATGATATTGAATAAATGAGATGACTAGCCAAAAACATGTGCAAAGTGACTATAAAACAGATCATGCTAATCCCATACCTACAAAGTTTTGAAATTCTGTCATTTATGTGCCCCACATCAACACATTATACCAGCTTTAAATATTATCAGCAGCTCATACCCTATGTAGAAATTAGTCTTGAAAAAAAGGCCTGTAAACTATCTTTGAAAATAAAGTTTAATTAAAAGTGTTTTGACCAGAAAAAGAACAGTAACACAAAAAAAGAACATCCACCAAGCTCTTGTTTGAATTTGTACATGATGTCCCTTGTCTCAAGGAATGCTTAGAAAGCAACAGCAAAGACTCAATAACATAATCTATTCTTTGATCACTAATGAGTATATAAATGAGCCCTCAAAGATATGAAAGGCACAGAAACATCAAAAAGGCACAGAAAGGCGTAGATTATAATTCAAGCTTGACTGCAAGTGTAATTCCTCAGTTGTCATTATGTTCATACCACAGGCTGGGTTTATATCATAGACATGTATTGCAGTGCTGTTTCCTTGACTCTTTGAAAAGAAAGCTGTGTAGAACATTTTGAACAGCGCTGCCACAATGGTTTTCATTTACAACCAAATAAAAACCAGTTGCATCCTAAATGCTCATCTTTAGTATTTCCTCCCATCCTTTTTTTGGGGGGGAGCATCTCTGTATATTCTCTAAGAATTCGTGCAAGAGTTAAGGCAGGACAAGGACAAATCCCATAATTCCCCATAGTTTTAGAAGTACAGTGCAGTAAGATAGTCACACTTGATCAGCAGAGCAAAATATATCAAGGCAAGAAATTCAAACTTCTTCTGGACTTAACTTTTGGGAAAAAAAAAAAAGAAAAATGGGTTCACTCACCAACTTAAAAAAATGCATTAAGTTATTCTTGTAAAACTAACAGAAACTGGGGAATGGGGGGGGGGNNNNATGGGGGGGGGGGAAAAGTAGTTGGGATTGAATTCTATACACTAATAAATTTGGAAGTTCATCTATGAATACCTTTTGGCAGCAATTAGTAAGATTTCTTTGTGGGATAAATTTTGAGACTATTATGTTGGCCTTTCTCTTATAAAGTTTAGGAGCTGTCTTTCATCTCTGATTATTACAAATCATAATTACTTGGCTGGTTTGTGTAAGAAAGAAGATTTTAAACCCCAGAAATCTGGTCAGCAAACAGGGAAACTTTGTATAGCCACCTGAGGGCAGAACAACAACTCTGTTTTGCAGAAAAATACAACTGTGTCAGTATCAAAAAAGCAGGCAACAGAAGATAATTGTATGAGCAAGGGAACACACAATATCCTTAAAGCAAAAAAAAAGGCACAATCCTGGCTTTGAAATATTGTCTGACAGCTCCAGAAAGAGATTCACAGGCTGGAAATCAATTGAGCACAAGGCTTACAAAAATTTCAATACAGAAAGTGATGGGAGAAATGGGCATAGAAACTACAGAGTTTTTCAATTCAAGAATATATATGAAAGAAGCATAAACAGAAGAAATGCTAACAACGAACTACCTCGATAACAAAATATGACTATGAAGCTATAAAATATGAGAAGAAAGATAAACAGAGCTATGAAACAGATTTGCTGCGCTGAGAAGCCAAAATGAAAAGCCAAGGAACATGAGATGACAGGATGATAAGGGAGTAGTACAGTCCATCTAAAAAGCAAAAAGATAAGGAGTTCACCAAAGAGACAAAGTAAACAGGGAAAATTTGAATTTCTGAGATGACTAGCCAAAAACATGTGCAAAGTGACTATAAAACAGATCATGCTAATCCCATACCTACAAAGCTAATAAATAAGTAAATGAATAGATAGACCAAACCACCAAAATCAACACATGCCCAGTTTTACTTTCTATGAAGCTGACTACTGACAAGATAAAGACAGGTGTGATTAATCAGTAAAGCCCTACTATGGGAGCAGGATCAGACATGGGCCAAGGTGATGTGCCCATGAAGCTCAGGGAAGGATGTGGGCTGGGACTGATCACAGCTGTTGCAAAAAAGCTAGCTTGATCTCAACACCAAGAGGACTTGAGGGTGGGTTTTGCTTTAGATAAAATATAAACAGCTGAGAGAATCAACTGTTGCTGTATTTCTCCCTGAGTTCAGTAAGAGTGTGAATGTCTCCCTGAGTTAGCCAAGCCAGTATATACTGCTCAGCCTCACTGGTATTGTGACTGAGCTGTGCCCTGCAATTGCTCTCCTCTGTTATGTGTGACTTACGTCTGTATTATGTTTTCAGTATGCTTTGCATCCATGCTGCTGAAACAGAAATCTCATGTACCATCAACTACCTTCAAATAAATAAATAAACCTGATGTTAAACATTGTACCCAGCAACAAGTCAATAACATGACCTTGACATAACCCTGACATAACATGAGAAGCTGGAATGACACAACTCTCCAGAAGATGTATGAAGCACATCCGACAGTAAAAAAAATTCCCAAATTAATTTAAGACACTTCAAAGAAAAACTGTTGGGAAGACTAATGTAAGATTTGCAGTTTAAAAAGTGTTTTAAAACATGCAGGCTTACATAGCCCAAAGAAAAGGCTGAGGAGACATAGCTCCAACTAAACACCATCCGAGGCTGATGCCATTTTTGTGAAGAATGGACACAGGTCAGTTCCATGGTCACCAGCCCAGCAGCTGTGCTTAGCCAGCATGCAGGTGTTGTAGGGATCTGGGGAATGGACAGCATCCTCAGCTTTTTTCACAAAACACCACAGTTTGCCATTTTTGACTCAGAATCCGTGTCCTTTAGTCTCTTCCATTTTTTACAGGGTGGAAGGAAGCATTCTGCATGTGTTAACATTTCTGACCTAATGCTGACTGGTGACAGTGCTATCAAGGACTGGGCTCAATGACACAGATAATCCGTTCCTACATCCCATTTTCCTGTGGATGGAATAGGACTTTTTCTTTTTTTTGTTCATTGGTTTGATTTTTTTGGGGGGGTTGTAGTTTGTTTTTGTTGTTGTCGTTGGTTTCTTTTTGTTTGGTTGGTTCTGATTTTTGATTTTGGTTTTTTTGGTTTGATTTTCAACCAGATGGAGAAGTATTTTTGTATTCTCTAAACCATAGGGCTCTTCCAGGATTCAAATCTCCCACTAAGTGAAACGATTTTTAAAGCATCCAAGAAACATTAGTTCCTACAGCGTATTATGACTGGAACCAAGATTAAGTCTCCTCTCATTTTTCAGTTTTACTTACATACGTGCCTGGGCTCTACAGAGAACAGAGAACTCCCTGGATCTTCAGTTACCAGCCCTTACCGTTCCAAGGAAGTCTGTTCTCTTGTGCAATTTGCATTTTTAGAAGAGGATGCTCTGCATACATTCTAGTTTACATTCTGATGACAAGTCTGCATCCATTACAACAGCACTCTAGTATATGATGAAATTTTGTGAAGGCAGATTCACAAAGCTCTTTAGGGGCAACCCTAATGCCAGTGAAATCAGTAACAAACACCCCATAGTTTACCTTTTGTTAAATTACACCCACAGGACATTTAAGTCATACCTACCTAAACTGTTATTGCTGCTAGTTGGCCAGGAAGCTACTCTATCCCTTAACTTTTTCTTTTTACAAGAGTCATCTGATTTCACAGAAAGCTCCACTTCCTCCTTCTTGATTTCCTGTACCAGTTCCATGCGGCACTGACTAAAATCCTGGAAGGAAATTTTTCCATTTTCATCTGCTCCCAGCTGGTGCATGATCTCTGCAACAGACGCCTCCATATTCAGCTGGCGGCACACCATCAGCAAGTCATTCCTAAAGATATTTTTAGAGGGAAAATGGGGGTGGGGGAAGATTGGAAAAGTGGGAATAGAGAAAACAAAAAAACAACAACTTAGTTTAGAAGAAAAAGAATACTAGCCCTGTCTCATCTGGATATGTATTAATGCACACGCATTTAAAACCAATAAGCCAACTACTGAAGGAAACAAAATCTTAAAACAATTTCTCCAGCATCTGAATGATGACAGATGCATATTTATCAAATGACAAATAATCACATTCTAAATAAAATGTGGGCAAACCAATTCAGCCAGATCTGAAGCAACAGCTGCTCTACGCTACCAAATCTTCTGGGTGCCCTATTCTCTCTGATTAGAAAAATTTTTTTTAAAAAACTACCACTACTTTGCTACTCTCACATTTCACTGCTTCTTTCCTGCCATCCTTTTCTTAAGCACTTTTTGAACTGGATTGCACAGCACTACCATACCAATTTATAACACAAATAGCATGAGTGTGTTTCTATGTTATGGCTTTTTTAAAAAGCTTAAAAGCATATAGCTTATTTCTGTGTTGTACAAAATCTTTCAGTAGAAGGAAGGCAAAGGAAATGTGTAATATTACTACTATGTGAATTATTAGCAGATTTAATAGTATTATTATTATTTCATTACTAGTATCAGGGCATCATTCAGAAGGTTTCTGTGAAAGTATGATACATTGAAATACTCAAAGTTCTTGCATGAAGAGCTTCAATGAAGTAATTTATTATCAGAATCAAGGCCCATTCTATTCTACAGAAAGAAGTTGTACACTGGGTGGAGGTCTGTAAGTCTCTTCTCTTCAGAAATTCCAGAGCTGCAGAAACAGAATTCAACAGAGTTGTTTACAATAAAATAGGATAATAATGATCATAGTAACAAAAGTAATAGTAATGATGATGAGAATGATGATAATAATGACAATAATAATAATGATGATAATAACATGACCATGTAGTTTAAAAACAAACAAACAAAACCCCAACAAAAATAACAGAATGCAACCAAATCTCTAGTTATGACAAGAAATAACTTTACTACAGAAGAAGTAATCACATAGGCCAAATATAAGCTATTATTACTTGCAGTTCAACTTTTGCTCAGAGTTTTGCTCTTAGATTTGAATCTGATCAATTAATAAATAATCTCCATGGCTCAGTTCCTTGTTTTTAAAAATTAAAACAACACAAATATAATCTCACAAGGGTGTTGCAAAGAAAAATAAGGATGACAGCACATTTAAATTTTTACATGGGGAGTGACAGATACAATTCAGCTATGTCTGTATCTGTTCTCTTGGAACAGATCAGACATAGCCTCAGATTGAGGGACACTGCAGAGGTGTGCTAATTTTGAAATGAGTACCAGGAGAAGCAGTGCAGGGTGATTTTGCCATGGGATTCCAGGACACAGGTCTGTTGCCCTGGCTCCAGAAGAATTAATCTGCTATACTGGGACAGGAGGAGGCTGTAACACTGGTAGGAAACCTTACATTGCCCTGCTCATGACAATTGTAAAGCTTCTATTTCACTACAGCCCACAGGGACATGTCCAAAGCTAGTTCTGGTTCCCTAAAACCTAAAGGGGTCAGACAAATGCAAACTGATTTATAAAGGAAATCTCACAAAGATTGTTCCACTATGTAACACCAAGGATAAACCATGTATTTTCTTAAAACTGTTTAAAATTTAAGCCAGTAAAAAGGTATCATCATTTTGCCAGGAAACATTTAATCTTTGCTAACGCAACTTGCAGTCTAGGCGCACAAACGCGCCTCTTTGAAGAGGGAAGGCAAAATTATAAATGCAGCCAAGCTCCCTAGAGGCAAATAGAGTAAATAAACAGCGTAGGAAAACCTGTTCCATGCAGCTGTGTCATGAGTCACAACTGCACAACTATAGTATTCTGGACCAATACTGTAGATAAACAATAATCTATTTGAAACATTAATTTTGAAATGACTAATCTAAAAAGGACTGACTACTGGAGCACTCAGAGGCAATAAGAAGTTGCTGATCTAAAAGATGTACTAAAATTACTCCCGATCACTTCTGTTCTTGGTAGGAAGTTATTTAGTTTAGGTCCCTGGTGCAGCCACCAATCTCCAGAGCATCCTGGACCCACTGCTCCATTTGCTCTGACTTTCACAGCAAGTCAAGCCCCTGACTACTTAAACCACAGAATCACATCAGCTCTCCAGCTTTGACATTTCTATGAGCAACTGCAGGCAAACAATCCTGGCAGCAATCCCAGAACTGTGCTCGTCTGCAGTCAGAAGTCTTCCAAAAAGCTCACAGAATGACACCTTTTGTTCTGAATAAACTTCTAACAGAGTTTTAGATGGTTAAAGAAATTAATAAGGTAAGAGGTTCCAAGCATCACGAGGCAGGCTGTATCAAAATGCTTATTCTTAATCTGGATGAACAGAGGTAATGCACGATAACTCCAAAGTCATCTGAAATGCCAAGAAAACAGACACCACGGTCAGTGTGTATCACAGAAGCCCTCTATAACATGATAATCTTTGGCAAAAAAAGCATCTCGAGGTTAGCACCCAACTACAGAGAGCACTTCGGAAGGTTAACAGACTAAAAGACAATGTTTACTGTTGTCTGCAAAACATGGATAAAAACAATGTCCTCACCTACAGGGGGTGCTGGATGGAGAATTTATGCAGTTTCGTGATCCACCCAAGGCCTGCTACATGTCTTGACTTTACAGAAGAGAAGAAAACTGTTCAAGAAGTTCACTAGCAGATGGAACTAGGCGGCAGTTAGACTAGGAAAGAGGACAAACACCCACAGCAGTTCTTACTTAGTATGTTTTCTTGAAGAAATAATTTCTAGAACCAGCAACAACCACAAAAAAGAAATTTGTGTCGTCTAATGAACTTAGACTCGGAAACAGATTTCATTACCTTTGTCATTATCTAAACAATTACATCTCCACAGACCTTTTCACACAGAAATACTTTAAGAGGCTATTTTTTGCTCTCCAATTTCCTCAATTATTACCAATTTTGATGGTTTAACAATACAGAAGCTATTACTTTATCAGGTATGGATCATTCTGATAAGACTAAGTCAGCATTTCCATATTATCTTTCAAAGGAAGTGGTAAGGCAAGACTGAAGTTACAGCTTCTGAAGGAATGAGAACAGCTTCAGACTTGCTGGAATTTTCCACCTGCTGCAACCTGGATGTCCTTACGAAAGGGCAAAGAATGAAGAACCACAAGTTTCTTGCAACAACACATCTGCGTGAAAGTTATTCTTAGGAAAAAAGGCCTGAAGTTCCCATCTCAGCTTAATAAACTACATTCATGACCATCACTGCTATTCATACATGAAACAACTGATAAATTGATATGCAAACAATTTTTACATGTATATTCGGAATACTCTCTGCATTGATAAACAAAATGCATTTTGTTTCAAGAATATTTTCTTTGGGTTTACTTCCTAGTGCCAGATTATGTAGCAGTATTAATCAACCCTTTTTAAAATGAAAGTATAAGATACACAGTAACACCCATTTTGTTCACTTTTAATCCTCCATTTCACTTTTTCATCCTCCATGTTCACTTTTAAAGCTCCATTTCCTTATGGCTGTCCCAGTGCCCCCTATTTTCTGTGTATCAAATACATTTTCGGCACCGGGCAATAGTTGTAAATGAGCCATTTCAGTGAAGCTGATGTGTTTGGCAAGGCATGAATAACGTAAGGCAGGATGGGATGGGGAACAGGCACGTCAGCTGGACACGCTTGTTAAAATGCTGAGCAGTAATACTGTTGATACTGGGATCTGAAAACTCACACTGAAGCTTCAGTTTTAACATCTCATTGTGATCAGGAAGGGAATTCATGCAGATGGGTTTTTTCATGCTACGTGAAAACTCAGGAAGACATAAGAGCATTGACTGACATTTGATAGTTTTATGGGACTTTTTTTCTATATTTGTCCCCATTTATGAAGGGATTAAAGCAAAGTGTAAACATAAATGTTAAAAACAGGCAAAATGAGGCTAGGAGCTTCTAAAAAGCTTGGGCCTGTTTATTAAAAATCAAAACAACTGAAGACCAGACCCCAGGGTAAGCCTGAGGCCTATGTGGCAAGTCAGACATACAAGTTTCAGACTGTGTGCACCACAGGGTGTTTCCTTGGGCTCCGCAGAAAGACCCAGGTGCTGGGCGCCCGGGGGCTTTAAAGTCTCCTAAAGCTGCCGGATTGGTGCGCTCTTGATCCTCTCGTTGATTGGTCCTTTTTCCGGTCACTGGTTGGTCCAATTTGCGGTGCATTCCTGACCAATCATTCTGGGATGCTTCGATTTCACTGGCTGGCTTGTCCAATTACAGTCCAGGCTGCTGTCATCACTCCCTGAGGTAGCGTTCTGGAAAGTTCCCCCTATTGAACGCACTGGGTTCTCACCACCCCCCTCTAGTGGGCACACACTCATACTACAGTACATTCAACTTCATAACATTACTTCATAACTTACTGCATTAATTAGGCATAACAATTCATTACATTAATCAACAATTCATAACAATATTACATCATTAATGATTTATAACCCCACCTATGAAAGCCAATTTTATTTATAACAATAAAGTTGAAAGAAATGGGGGGGGGAAGGTCACTAGGCCAGACTGCAGTCCCACAAGGGGATATTGACTCTGTAACCACTGAGTTCTGTACAATGGAAGTCTATATGGCACTATATGGGATCGTGCACATTTGCCTGATTATAAGCACAAGAGACAAATTGTGTAACTCAGCAAACTCTTAAACAGGGGAAGACAGGCAAGGAAATCCTACCAGTGTAGAAAACATATCAGACTCAAAAAAGTGTCATCACTTGTGGATAGGTGTCTAAGCTGCTTTTTAAGAATGCCACAAACCTCCACGTGTGCTCTGTCCTAGCACTTCACTGTTCTCTTCTGCAAGTTTCCTAATTTCAATTTTCCCAGATACAATTCAGATTGCTACTTCAAAAAGGAAGTTAACACACAGTTTTCTGCCATTACAGTGGGTAAGAAAAACAGTCTTTACTTATTTAAAGCCCGTAATCAGATGTTCCACCTTCTTTTGAGTAAAGAACCCCATTTTTTGTATTTCCAGTCATCATAGGCTGCTCTTGTCTTCCTCTAAATGATCCCCCAACTGAATGGATGACAGCACACAGAACTAGACACCAGCTCGCAGCATACACCGAAAAGAGACTAGAAGGTAAAAGCAGAAGTCCTGTTCTGCAACAGCACAATTCTGTTAATTCAAGTTTAACTTGAGAACCACTATAAATCTCATAAAGTTTTTCATCAAGCACACACAACCTGTATGTGTACCACAAAATGTGCTAATGTCTGCTTATCCCTACTTTATGTCACTTGATTTTTTTCAAGCAAGAGCTTCATCTGTCAGCACCAATTGTGACTCTTATCCCACAGCAAGTCTCCAATTTTCCTTAGCTTGATGTCATCTCAGATTTAAGAAAGTTTACCCATTATCATGTCATCCAGATCATTAATCCTTAAAAATGCTGATCTGGTCCAGGCCATCCTTCTGATTTCAATTTGATACAGTATTTTATGTTCAAACAAAGCACAGGTGTCTAATGAGCTCCAAGTACAGCTTGGAAAAAAACCCAAACAAACTAAAGTCTCTCAGTCTAGTTCCTTGGCTTGCCTACAAGTGTCATAAAACAACATCAAAAGCCTTAAAATAGACAAGACAAAGGGCATCTCTCGTTTCACTCCTACCACAAACTGCTCACTCTAGATTAGATGAGTTCAACCCAACTTTTTCTTAACAAATCCATATTCAGCAAGTTGTCTCTCGACTGACCACCATCTCAACACACTTTTAAAGAAAAGCAGCATATTTTATCTTTCCCCATTTTCTGTTCTTCTGTCTTTTAGAAAAGCTCAGAAAAAAAGAATGGAAATAATTCAGAGCTTGTCTTTAGAATTATTATATCAAAATCTCCAAGTACAACTAATAAAAATGAATCCAAGCTCTCTTCAACTTATTTCTTCCCTCTCCGTCCAAGGTATTTGTTACTAGTCCTATTTGCAGGAACAATTTCACTACATGTATTATTTTCAATGTAGAAAGCAAAACAAAACAAACCAAAAATCTCACACGTCTTAGCATCATCAGCAGCTCACTGACTGCCTCTCTTGGGTACTCTTTCTCTGTTTTTTCTGCCACTTTTTCAAGACTGTTTCTGTATTGTGGAACAATTTTACAGTTGAAATTCCCTGCTAGTTTCAATTTCTGCATATTCCAGTGCCTGCTCACAACTACTTGCAACTTGATCCAGATCCACAACACTGAGCATCATCGGGAAAAAGATAGGGTTAACAATCAGCCAGCCCCAAACCCCTATATGTTTTATTCACAATTCAGCCATCTGAGCTTCTGCTTCACAGCTCTGTCCTGCCTTGGCTGCCTCTCACAGTACTAGTCCAAGCATGCTGCCTACACCACCACCCCTTCCTCTGGTGAAGGAGGGGATGGGTCCCTTCCCACCTCCCCCCCTCAGCGTGTCCGTGTGTGTCTCTCCCCCATTTCACAGTAGATATGGACAAGACAACCAGCCTGCAGTAGGTACCTCTTAGAACAGAAATGTATTTTACAGATGACACTACAAATGCATAGTCTACTCACTAGAAATAGCTTAAACTTTGTGCTCTGATCACCTGCTCTGTACTGATAGCACAAACTGCATCTCTCAACCTGCAAGGACAGGGTGTCCTCTTTTTGGCTAAGGGTCTTATCTCTGGAGAATGAACTGTTGCAGGCAAACAAAGGTCCATCTGTCAAAGGAGAAGCAGAGTTTGTCAACAGAATCTCTGACATTCTATGCTTTCTTTAGTGCTGTTCACTGGTTTCAAATATACTGCTAATACACAGTAACAATTCAACCTATAGACTTCCACGTGGTTAGGAACTATCAGGAGCACAGTTCTCATTCAGAGATCGTCTGGTCTCTGCTGCCTGGCCTACCCTCAAGATTTACATATGGGAATTCATCGAATAATCACTAATACTACATAAATATTGTTCTTTTCTGTCAAATATTAAAACGTACTGCTGCAGAAAAGCTCTCAGAAGAAAGGGGACATTAAATGTGTTGATTACAATTTAGCATTATGGTGACATTAACACAGGTCAATTAATGCAAAACACTGCACTAGGATGAATTCCACGTATGTACTATTTATTCTAAAATATGCACATGAACATTCACAGTAAAAAAAAAAGTGGATTTGAAAAGCCATGTATCCAAAGCATAACTTTTCCTTCAAATGCCATTTGAAGCCCATCCTTTGGACAACACTCAATTAGGCACAACACAAGCCTTGTTAATGCCTTTCATCTACCACCTGAGACACCAGAGCCTCAGTAAAATCTCTGTTGTCCTTTTACACTTCTGAAAATGAATTAACTTTTAGGAAGATTTTTTAGTTCAAATCATTTGGATTGAAGCATGTTTTAAAAATCAAGAGGACGTAACCAGAGGGATCACAACTACCCCCAAGATAATTTCTTACCCCCCTCCACCATCTTGTGCCACCATTAAAAGTCACACAGATAGATAAAAAGTCACAACTGTAAACTGGCCATGCTGCAAAGAAATATTTCTTACTGAACTAGTGTACAGCTAAGGTGATTCTCTGAACAAATGCTCATGCAGAGTGAAACTTCAGGACCATCCACAGCAGATCATCATCTGGCAGAACAGGCTGACTTAAAAAAATCATGAAACCCTCCAATAGAAATTCACAATTCATTGTGTAAAGAGTGCAGGTGCACAGATTAGGGGTGTATATTTGCAAGAAAGGCCAGGTGCCCAAGTATTTTGTGAGGTTTCTTACTCCCAGTCAAAACATGTATGACCTGCTGCTTCAATCAATGTCAGGTAATCTCTAGCCTACCCCAGCAATCAGAGACAAACAGGATTTAAAAATAATCTTAGAATCCATCCACAACTACCAGCAAAGTACTTGCACGTGGCACCCTCAAACAATAAATACAAATAAATACAAGGAGTTAACTGGAAGAATGCTTTTCTTATTCAAGTGCCTCCCAACACTGTCAACCAGTCAACGCATCCATGAATTTCAAACTATAGGCTTTGGCATATTAATTCTAAAAACACAGAGAAAGTTGCTCCCTAGGAACATGAGCTAACCAACCATGATTAAGGAGAGTGCCAACTGCCTTGTCTGCTGTAAATGGAAGATGCAAAATGGAAGATGCAATCATACATGAGCTAAACAAAACCAAGTATTTACCGTAGTCCCAGTCATAGTTCTAGAACAAGCACCAATTGTTCCTATGTTACAAACCCAGGGCTACTCTTGGTCAGTCTGCTGACCAAGACTAAGCAGGCCTGGTCTTGCTTTAGAAAGACCAAGCACCAAAGCATCTTATGAGGGCGTGAGCTCCCTATCACCTTTGGGAAGAAAGTAACGGGAGTATATTTGTGAAGTTGATCTTTCAGAATTGCCACCAAGAAACCCAAGAAAACACATGGCAAAAAAAATCCCAGTTTAACAATTACTTTTTTTTTCATCACAAAAGGGAAATTACTGACTTCAAAATTACTGACTTTAAAGAGTGATTAACTTCTCTTACAGTAATAACCCAACTAGCATGGTATTTGCAACAATCTCAATCCAAAAAATAAATAAAAATCAGTAACAAAATTAATAAATATAACAAATAACTTCACTGCTTAGAAGCCAGCTGGATGGTAACTTTCAAAGGGATCAAAAAATTTGACATTTGTTTTTTCAAGTGAATTACTGTTTGGTCAGTTTTTCCACAGTACAACCTATCTGGACAACAAGGTCCTAAAAAGAAAATACAGTAATACCATGTAACAACAAGCCTGAGATAAATACTTTAGTCCCTTTTACCAGACCAATAGTGCCAATAAGGAAAGAAAAAAAGCAATATATAAAACATACCAAGTAACTTCACTAACTTTAAAACGTTATCATTTCCAGCTAAAACACCCTTCAGGTGTCTGATGTTTACATAAGAACTGGAGTGCTAACCAATTAAAAAATGTAATATGTTCAGACAACGCAAATTTGAATACATTCCTTTGACTGTGTACCAGTTGTAAGAAATACAGACTTTGAAATACATACTCCCTTAATGAATGTTGATTCTTGGTGTATTTTCTAGACACAATATTTAACAAAGGGGATACCTTTTCCTTCATCCTAAACTAAGTATGTCTCTCTGGCTTTTCATACACATCCACCCTTCAGGCTTTCCCCGTAACTTATTCCTTTTTTGGTTATGATCCTCCGAGAGGACCCGTGGAAGACAAAGTTGGACTAAAAACCCCCACAAAATTCTATACAACTCTGGAATCAAGGCAAGTCCCAGGAGAAAAAGAAAAAACAGACTACAATCATGTGAGAAACAGCATGGTGCTTCCAGTCACCGTTTTACTCAGCATAGAGTAAGTATTGTGCTGTGTCCATATAAAATCAATCCTTCAGTTACATG
>VXBC01011105.1:15963-27221 GCA_013399945.1 Ploceus nigricollis
GCTGCTCCGCCCCTGCCCCAAAACCTCCCTGCCAAAACCAGCGCCCTCCAAAGCCACCCCTGTCACCCTGGCCTTGGCTGGTCCTGGAATTGAGGACAAAACTGGGTTTTAATGGTTTGTCGAATGGTAAAATGTTTCTTTTTGCATCTATTTCACCATTTTAAGCATTTTACAATTAGTTACTGTGTGATCATAATGGAAAAAAACCCCATAAAAACTACCCCTACCCCCTAAACTCTGAGCCCCTTCCTTCTGGATCTGGATCTGGATCCAGGAGGAGCATCAGCAGAGCTGGGATGTTCCCATTGTCCTGCAGGGACAGCACCAGCAGAGCTGGGATGTTCCCAGCTCCCTCTGCAATCCAGGGAGACCACCACCCTCCCTGGGATCTGCAGGGAATGCTGTTCACTCCCACTCTGCCATTTCACCTCCCACTCACCAAGAGCAGCTGATCCCTCTTGCCCTGCACCCCTCCAACTTCTCACAGAATTGTAATTGCTTTAATAATTGTCATGGGAGCAAAAAAAAAAGGGGGAATGGGAGAAACTCCCAGACCCACCCAGATGAAGCTGCTCTGCAGCAGCACAGGAAGGTGCTCGTGGGACAAGAACCTGGGTTTGTTTTGTCAGGGGTGTGAGGGCAGGTGGGGAACCCAATCCTACAGTGGGGAATCCCATCCCACAGTGAGGAACCCAATCCTACAGTGGGGAACCCCATCCCACAGTGGGGAACTGGGCTCTTCCCACTCCCACTGCAGGACTGGGCCCAGTTCCTGCAGCCTGGGCATGGTGTGGAGAAGCACTTGGTGCCCACAGGCTCTGCCGTGTGCCAGGGCTTGGGAACGGTGGCAGGAGTGAGGGAGAAGAGCCCCAAGGCTGCTACAAACCTGGGGGTTTTCCATCTGTTCCCATCCTACCTCCCTGTTCCTTATTTGACACCTTCCTCCTGACTGTTGTTGATTTGGGGTGTAAATGGATCTTCCCCCCCCCTCATCCAATTTTACCTGGCCTCATTAAAAATGTAAATTTATTTTACGTTTCCTGGGATAAAACCACCTTCCCTGGGACAAAACTGTTCTGCTCCCATGGACATCCCAATCCTCTGCTGCAGCATTTTTGCCTCGTTGGGGTGAGTTTTATGTGGCACAAAACACAAACTGCAGCTCTCAGGGTGATGCCTGGAGGTGCTAAAAGCCTGTTTAACCCTCTGCAAGTTGGGGCACAGCAGGATTTGCTGATGGAAAAGGGAAACAGGCTCTTTGCAGCCCTTGCCTGGCTTGCAGCAGTTCTGCTGCTGGCCAAAGGTGGCCTGGAGCTCCTCCTTTCTGCGGGACTCTCCTCCTCTCTCCTCCCAAGCTGGTGCAGTGTTGAACTTTTGCCAGGAGCTGGACCTGCTGCAGGAGCAGCAGCAGCTTTGCAGAGGGAGGAGGGAACAGGCAGGTGGAGTAAATGCTCTCCCTGGGCTCTTCTTGGCAGCAGGGCTCACACAACCCCTTCTCCTCTTCCTCAGAACATTCACAAGTCCCTGGGTCCCACCGCCGCATTTGCAAAAGCAGAGGGCACTGCCAAGGGCTCCTGCAAGACAGCTTCCCCTCCTTTGCTGCTGGAAAAGGGCCAAATCCCTCTCTCCCACATCCCATTCCTCCCCAAGGATGCAGAGACGCTCAGCTCCAGGTTGGCCCTGGGGCTGCAGCTGCCTCTGATGCTCTCCTGACACCCTGCATCTCCTGCAGGAGGTTTGCCCCTCCAAAAGTCCAGCAGAAGGAGTTTCTGCTCCCTCTCTGCCCTCCCTTATCCCCCAAACCGCAACTGCCTGGGGGAGAATTCCCAGAAGGAGGCGCTGGAGGAGCCCCAAATTCCCGAAGCTTTTCCCCAGGGACCTGCAAATCCAGGATTAACCCTTGCTGCATCCTTTTCCTTCCCCTCCCACAGCACCTCCCAGCTCCGTGCAGGCTGCTCTAGGGGTGATGAGCTCCCGAGGGGTGATTGGGTCAGAAGAGAGGGATGGCAGCTCCAGATTTGGACACTTTTACCCAGCCCAAATGAAATCTGCAGGAGGTTTTGGTTGGGCTTTTTTCCCCTCCTCTGAGCTCAGTGGCTGCCTCCTGTTTTATTCACCAGCTGCGTTTCTGTCAGGGATAACTCCTCCCTTCCCCTTGGTTCACCCCCAGCTCTTCCACACACACACACCTGGAGGAAAAAGCCCCAAAACTCACCTGCACCTGCCTCTGGCTGGGCCTTTGCTGCCTCCTGCCAAAACACCTCCTCCTTCTGCAGCCAAATCTGCAGACTCAGAGCTTCCACCCAGCTCTGTGGTCTTAAAACAAACATTCAGGTGTTCCCAAAATTAAAGGTGATTTTAGTGGCAGGAACAGCCCAGGTTGTGCCACTTGTGTGCTCAGATGCATGGGAAGAAGCCCTGCCACACTCCCAAACCCATAAATCCAGCAGAAGGAGCAACACAGCCTCACAGAGATGTGTCTGGGGAACGGGAAAATTTCCTCCTTTCTCTCTTCACCTGCACACTCAAAAGAGAAGGGGAGATGGAAAACAAGTTGCTTGTAACCAAATTAAAATAAAGCAGAACAACCCCCAAAAAGTATTCAAGAAATTGCTTTCCATGATGTGCAACAGGCATAAAAAGCAAAGCATCTTCTCCTGAAATCTAAAAACTTAGCTTGAAATCATAGAAAGCAATTCTGAAATCTTTCTCCCAGTACTCCAAAATTGCAGCTTTTAGAATCTTTCCTGGAACCTTCTAGAGGCCATTTCCCCTCAGGATGACAAAGCTCTGTCCTAACTGGCCGTGAATGCCATCTCCATGGTTTATTGTTATTGGCACAGGTTGCAGAGCCACGTCAGGCATGGGGAGACTGTAGGGCACAGATTCGGAGAGAGAGCCTGCAGTGGAATTAGGGAAACAGAGGCTGGGAAGGGGAAATGCTCACCAGGAAATGGAGGCACCAAAGCTGCTGCTTTGCAGAGCAGCTGTGAAGGTGTGTGAGCAGTGACTGACTCGCCCAAAGTCTTCCTTCAATCTGCTGACAACCATTCCTGGGGTGTCTGTGGACTCATGTCTGCTTTTCTCAGGGTATGAGAGGCCTCCTCAGCCTCTGAACACCAAGGAAACATTTCCCAAACCACACAGGATTTTCCTTTAACACAGAGCCAGCCCGTGACCCCCTCCCCCAGCCCTTCTGTAGTGTCACAGAGATGCAAACCTCTCCTTCTCAACAACACAAAAAGCTTCAGGTGTTTTATCCTCTACCAACTGAAGATTTCCAGGAATTCCAGCCCAAAGCACAGAACTGGGAGAGAGCACCTTGGCTGGATATATAATACACATGTAACAACTCAAACCATGGCACAAACACTCCTGGTTTGATGGTTCAGTGAATTCCTCACTTGAAAGCCCTCTGCTGCCATCTCTTCTCTCCTGGTTATTTCTTGCTCCCGTTGTTTTATCACTTTGGTGCCTTTATCCCACAAAAAGAGCTTTGTTCCAGGGCCACTGGAACACTGCAGTGCAGTGCTGTGGATCAGGGAGCTCTCCCAGCTTTCCCAAAGGTCATTCCAGCTGCACCAGGCACAAACCAGGGAGAATCCACCCTGCAAACCAGAAATGCTGCCCAGCTGCTTTATTGTCTAGTGGAAGGTGAAACTGGACCTCCCCTGCTTCCTTCAGCCTTTGAAATGTCCTTTTTACAGCTGTACAAACAGCCTCTCATGGAGCCCATGGGGAGAAGCAGGAAAATGGGAAATAAAGGAGAAATCTGTCTCATCCTTCCCAATCCCCTGCCTGTTCTTTGTTGCCCCAGCTCAGGTACCTTGTCCTGCCTCGGGACGAATGGCCAGGTTGTTCTCCTGGGAAAGCAGAGTTGGAGGTTGTTCTGGAAAAGCAGAGCCAAAGGCTGTTCTCCTGGCAAAGCAGAGTTAAAGATTGTTCTCCTGGGAAAGCAGAGTTAAAGATTGTTCTCCTGGGAAAGCAGAGTTAAAGATTGTTCTCCTGGGAAAGCAGAGTTAAAGATTGTTCTCCTGGGAAAGCAGAGTTAAAGATTGTTCTCCTGGGAAAGCAGAGTTAAAGATTGTTCTGGAAAAGCAGAGTCAAAGGTTGTTCTCCTGGAAAAGGAGAGTCAAGTGTTGTTCTGGAAAAGTAGTTATTGGTTGTTCTGGAAAAGCAGAGTTAAAGTTGTTCTGGAAAAGTAGAGTTAGAGGTTTCTCTGGAAAAGCAGAACCGAAGGTTGTTCTGGAAAATCAGAGTTAAAGATTGTTCTGGAAAAGCAGCATCAAAGGCTGTTCTGGAAAAGCAGAGTTAGAGGTTTCTCTGGAAAAGCAGAACCGAAGGTTGTTCTGGGAAAGCAGAGTTAAAGATTGTTCTCCTGGAAAAGCAGAGTTAGAGGTTGTTCTGGAAAAGTAGAGTNAGAGTCAAAGGTTGTTCTGGAAAAGCAAAGTTGAATATTGTTCTGGAAAAGCAGAGTTAGAGGTTGTTCTGGAAAAGTAGAGTCAAATGTTTTTCTCCTGGAAAACCGGAATCAAAGGTTGTTCTGGAAAAGTAGAGTTAGAGGTTTCTCTGGAAAAGCAGAGTCAAAGGTTGTTCTCCTGGAAAAGCAGAGTTAAAGCCATTTCCAGGCAGTTCTGATGGCCCTGTTGGGGAATATCAGCAGAGTCTTGAAGACTTAGCTCTGATTTTTTGCTGTGGAGGCCTCAAAACTGCAGCCCTTGCCCTGCTGGGGGAATTTCACCCCATTGCAATGGGCCAGCCTGGGAAATGTCCCACAATTAATGTCCCACTTCCCTGTTAGTTAATACTGGCACCAAGTTATGTTATTTCAATAATACATTTCTTTTCTATAAAAGCCAAATTGATGCTGTAATTTCTACCAACCTGAAGGCTTTGAAAGGGTCTAAAATTGTCACAATCCAAGTGCAGGAATACTAAAAAATACTGAATATCCTTAAGGTCTTGTCCAGAAAAACAGGCTCTGAACTCCTTTTGGCATCAATTAAGTCTAGAGGAAACACCCTGGGAATGGGATTGCACAGAGGGAAAGATTGTGGGAAGAATAATGAATGTACATTTAACAGACCAGAAAAATATGATTATGATGATCAAGCCAATTGAAAAGGATTGGTAAAGATTTATTCATGTGAACATGATTAAAGGATCCAAATAAAATGTCTGAAACAGAAGTTTTAATATTCAAGTTTTTACCATTTAAGGTTTTATTGAGGGTTATAGAAAGGACTAAGAGATAGAGATGTCAAAGGGGGAAAAAAAAGGAAAACCCAACTGCAGTTTAAATGGAAGTGAAGTATTTGTCCAAAAAATTGCACAGAGAAAAAAATACAAAAATATTTCCCTCAAAAAAAAAAAATGCAAAAATTAAAACCAACAACTCCTTATCTTCACCTATCGGTAGTGCCAGTAAAAACTGTGATTCTCCCAGTAACCTCTGCTGGGACAACCTCTTGTCCAGGCTGGGTAATTTATAATTTAACAATCATCTCTTGTCCAGGCTGGGTAATTTATAATTTAATCTCTGCTTCAGAGTGGTGCAAAGCCCTTTTCTCTCCAGGAGGAGAAGTGCCAGGGATGAAATAGCTGAAATGGAGATGAGCATTTGCAGACCTCTGCAAACCTTTCAATTAAGTGATGATATTAAAATAAACCCGAGTGATGGAGGTGATTCCTATTCCACGGCACAGAAATCCTGGCCTCCCATCCCTAAGGACAGCAGCAGCAGTGAGCAGCCTGCAGGGAGGGCTGGGGTGAGAGGTGAGGTGCTTCGGCTGCAGAATTCAGGGATTTTTATTCACAGACTGCAGAGCTGAGCACATTCAGCTGCCTCGAGCCACCTCACTGCAGCAGAGCTCTCCCAGCTTTATTTCTCCCTGGAATCTGTGTTTTATGGGCAGCAGCTCGTGCCAGACTGGGGAATAAAGGGATTTTTACGTCTTCCCAAGAAATGCTTTTCGCTTGTGCCTGTGGGGATGTGATTCACTCACTCCAGGGTGCCTTTGTGAACACCCTACGTGGATTTTATTGCTGCCTCTGCAGCAAGGGGAAAAAATATCCCAAAGACTGAAATAACTGAATTACAGGGAAAGTATTCCTGAGCTGTTCATCCCCTTTCTGTGACCAAAGGAAGAACATCCTGGAATTATCTTCTTCACCTCCCTGCAGATAAAACCACAACTCTGAAATCTCTCTGCTTTTTAATTGTCCATGCAGCCCACAAATAAATGCTCTTTTGGACTTGTGTTTTATCTTTATTTTCATTCATACTGGAAATTTTTGGGAAGGAAATGGAGTCTCTGGCTGCGTTATGAGCCTCCATGTGCTCTCAGCTGTGTTTTAAATGCAGTTTTCTCTCTTCACCCTGTCACCAACAGGACTTACTTAAGCTGGCACAGCAAGAATGGGAAAATAGGGAAATATTTCAGTGCTTCAGTCTGGATATTGCTGCTGCTATGAGGATCCAGTTCCCAAAACATGAGGGATATTAAATTTCTCCTGTTGAACCAGCTGCGCTTGTTCAAGCACATGTTCCTTCAGCACCCAGCCCTCAAACAGCACCACAAAAATAGAATTGATGTTAAAGACCACTTCTATCTTTGCAGCAGGGATGGAGCTGGTTCCCAGGGCAGCTTTTTAGGGCACAACAAAGCTCAGCTCAACTGAGATCAGCAGGTGCCCTTAAGTGGGGGACTGCAGTGAGGCTTAAAGTCAGGGCTGGCTTAAGCCCAGCTCCTGGCGTGGTCCTGGGGCTGTTGGGTCCAACCCTTGCTCCTGACATGGGCAGAAATGCAATTAAAGCAATGAGACTGCAAATTAATAAATTGTCTCCTTCCAAATGGGCTGGGAGGGTTTTTCCAGGAGTTTTATTTGTCTGGAGAATCTGCCCCATCCCTGGAAGTGCCCAAGGCCAGGTTGGAGCAGCTTGGCCTGCAGAGGGTGGAAAAAGATGTTTTTTTAAGGTCCCTTGCGCCCAAACCACTCCAGGATTTGGCCAAAACCCCTCTCAGTTGATGTTTAATTGCTGGAACCAAAAGCAGAACATCAATTTAATTGATTCTGGGAGATAAGAACCAGCCCTGGGATCTGCCATCAGATGTTGCGGCCTAGTTTGGAGGCCTGATCCAACAAGTAAACAAAGCTAATTAATGAGTCTTCTAATTAAGCATTCCCTGATAGAGCTCAGATGAAAGAATTGGCTGCCTGCTTCCTCCAGCTCCTGTAATCAAGAGACAGAACAAACTCAAAGTGAGCAATTTGCTGCTACTGTGTGCAGAAATTGGTGTAAATAATAATAAAATAATGAAAGCTGCCCCGGCACTTGCTATATCTGGCACCAACAAAGCAAACAGTGGTTCAAAGGAGATAAATTAAACACTTATTTGCATTTGTTCTGAGTCTCCCAGAGACTGAAGTTCAGTCCTTGCAGACAAAATTCTGCTTTGGTTTGGGAATTCCTGTGAGTGTTGCCTCATATTAAAAGGACTACTTGGAATATAGGAAGAGGAATTCCTAAACTGTGAGATTTTGTTCCAATTCATCAAAATAGATCAGAGCATTTTCTTTTGACTGTTTTAATTCAACTCATCCAGACACTTTGATATAATTCTAGATAAATACACAAGAGCTATTGAACATTTTTAGCTGTGGGAGTGCCTGATTCCCCACTCCCTCAGAGCTGGGCTTTTATGAGGTAGAAATAATTTTTTTAAAAAGGAAAACCAATGTTTTTGCCTTTTTTTTTTTTTTTTTTAACTCAGGACTGCTTGATTTCTGTGTAAATCCCAGCTAAGCAGGCACAGCTCCTTCTGTGCTTCTGCAATAAAAGCACCAGCAGACAATTAAGACTAGACCTGAAATGTCCCTGTTGCAGTTTCTATGGGAAATCCTTTGATTAAAATGGGATAAAAATGCAAACTCCCCCAGAGTTCACTGGGGGCATTCAGGTAATTTCCTGGTGCTCAGTGAGGCCCCAGCACAGGGCTCAGGTCTGAGCTGTTCCTCGAGGAAATGCCAGTTGCAGGTGGGCAACAGAAATAAATGTGTTATTTATGGATGCAGCAGAGGAAAAGGAATGAACAGAAATGCTTTGCCGTGGAGTTGCTGGGATTTGGAATCATGGAATGGTTTGGGTTGGGAGGGACCTCCAAATTCATCCAGTGCCACCCCTTGCCATGGGCAGGGACACCTCCAGCCTGGCCTTGGATACTTCCAGGAATGGGGCACAGCTGCCTTTTCATTTCTGCATCATCCCTCAGAATAATTTGCACTATTTGGGTCACCCAGGGAGTCTTTTCAAGAGGTGAACCTGGGTTTGGTATTCTCTGCCTGAAGTGTGGATGACCTGGGGACACTCACAGCCGGTAAGGGAGCAGCTTCAGCTCCACCAGGGGCAAAGGGGGACAGTGCTGAGCTGCTGCAGGTGAGGCACAGCACACTCCATCCTGGCTGGAACCAGCCCTGCTTTATCCCCTTCCTCTGCTCACAATATTGATTTTTCTAACACACATCCAGGGGCTTGATTATCCTCTGCATTAAGGCAGAAAGCAACAAAAGGGACACAGAGGGAATGATGGAATCTGGCAGCACTCCCCTGTGCCTGGAAATACAAGTCTGGGGAGCAGGATGCTTTCAGCAGTGGCTTTCTTTTCCTTGGCTCCATCCTTTTCTTTTCCAAAGCTCCATCCTCACCCTGAGTCCCAGGGAGGTTCCACACTGCAGGGCTGTCTGCAGACACCCATCTTCCTCCCCATGCTCCTGGCACACAGCAAAGGATTTTCCACTCCAAAAAAAAATGTGAGAAGGAATATTAACAGCCTACAGTTACCAGGCTTGTTTTGCTGGGACCTGAAGCGCAGTGGTTTTTACAAGCTGAGGTACATTCCTTTATTAATACATGGCATAAGAAATGATAGCATTAATAATTAAATCTTGTGCTCAGGTTGCTGTAGGGCAGATTAACATAAATCCATTGGCATGAAACAAGGTATTTCAGTTTGCAGGAGCTGAGTATCCCAGAAAATATCAGCTCCCTGAATCCCTGACCAACATGCTGGGAATCCTCCTCTCTACACTGTCTCTATTCCTCATTTCTTCCCCTTTCAAGCCCAATCTCTGCTAAAGATAAAATAGATTAGCACAGAAGACTCTACCTGTGCTGCTCTCCTTTGCATATTCTGAATAATGAATGGCTGCTCTGACATGCATGAGTGCAGCTACAGCTTGAATTTAGAAAACAAATGGTGAATAAAAATCGAGGCACAAGCTGGGCTTGCAGTGCTGGCTGCTGAGAGCAGCTGCACTGATCTTCAGGAGGACTCTGCAGATTTGCAGAATGAAGTCTCCCAGCAGCTCTGCTGGGATAAAAGTGACACTTAAGCCTTGATGAGCTCTTGGTAGAGTTCATTCCATCCAGAATGAGCTCCGATGAGCAGGGACTGCAGCTTTGTACCTCTGAGAGGCTGTTGCCCTTCACAGCTCAATGATCCTTGTGTTTAAATACCCTGAAACTTATGGAGAAGCTGTCACACAACAGGTGATGTTCTGTGTGAGGTCACTGGAAAATAGCAGGAAGTACATTAAATCCACCCTGCTCTACCTTTCCTAAAAGGCTGCTATTAAATAAACATTTATTTGTGCCAGAAATACCCAATTACCACTGCAATTACTGACAGGCACATTAATTCATACATGTTACTAAGTCCTTCCCCTTTCTTTGGGAAGCACCTCAGCATTTTTGTGGTATCTAATTAATGTCCCCCAATCTTTACTGACTTTTATTCCTTCCTTGAGAAAACTTTGAAGAGTCTGTTTTGTGATATATTTGCCTTTCTGACTCCAAGAGGTGAATTCTCATTGCCTTTTTGAGCCTCCCATGCAATCTGTGCTCAATACATCTCTAATTTACCTCTGATAAATCTTTACTACGTAAATACTGCTTTGTTTTAATCAACCAGTGGTAATAGCCTGGCCCAGAGGTAGCTGCAATGCAGCTGTCCAATTTAATCTCTGTATTAGCCAGATTAGACAAGGATAAATATCCTGCCCCTGTGATCCATGTCTCAGACAGACTCAGCTCCAGGGAATCTCAAGGAACCAGGTATCAGGACTGAGAACCACCCTGTGTCTGCTGCTGCTTTCATGCAATGAAAGGACAAATAACACTGCCAGGTTCCCCCTGAAGTGCCCAAGGCCTTGGAGCAACCTGGGACAGTGGGAGGTGATGGGAAGTGGGACTGGATGGGCTTTAAGGTGCCTCCCAACCCAAACAATTCCATGATTCCATGATGTTGTAATTACCTGGTTATTAGGCACCACTTGTAACAATGGACATGGGGAGGATGCAGGGGCTCAAAGAGCACTCATGCTTGTGCTAACTGCAAACTGAAGGGGAAAAAAATATACTATTCACATGTCTGGGGGTTCTGAGTTGCAGCCAGGGTTGGGTGTCCCTCAGCCTCACTGAGGCAACCTCAGCCACAACCTGGGGCTTGCAGCACATTCCCAAAGCTTCTGCCAGGGCAGCTGTGGAGAAGCAGAGGAGGGGTGTTAAACACAGCCTTGGCGGCTGGGGGGTGCAGATAGACCTGAGGGGAGCTGGATCTGAAAGGGTCAGAGGTGGGCCCGAAGGGGGGCCGGGAGATGCCCCAGGAGGGACCGAGGCTGCGCCCAAGGAGGGCCGAGACAGGGCTGAGACGATGAGACCGAGCCGGGGCTGTTCCAGAGCGGACCGGTCACAGCCCCCCGCGCCCGGAGGGAGCTGTCCAGGCGNTCCCCGCGGCGGTGTCGCCGCGCCCCGCCCCGTCCCCGCCCGGCGGCCGCTCCGCCCGCCCTCCCCGCGCATAAATATCGGGGTGCGGGCGGCGCCCGCCGCAGAGCCGTCGCCGGAGCCCCCGCAGCCATGAGCTCGTACGGGTACGACCCGTTCTTCCCGTCCTACAAGCGGCGCTACGCGGACAGCCCGCGCATCCATGTGTCGGTGCGCAGCGGCGGCGGCTTCGGCTCGGCGCGCTCCGCGTACTCCNATCCCTTCTCTGCCGTGATGGCCGGAGCTGTCCAGGCATCCCTTCCCTGCCCTGATGCCCGGAGCTCTCCAGGCATCACCGGGGCGAGGTCCGGCCCGTGCCGCTCAGGGCATCACAGCAGTGAGGGAATGAATGCCTGCATCACTCCGGGCATCACCTCCCCGCGGCGGTGCCTGGACCACTCCGAGCGTCGCCTCCCCGCGGCGGGGTCGCCGCGCC
>VXBC01011105.1:27364-50067 GCA_013399945.1 Ploceus nigricollis
TCGGCTCGGCGCCCCCCGCGTCCTCCAGCCTGTCCGCGCCCGTGTCCTCCGTGTCCGTGCGCCGCAGCTACGCCACCTCCAGCGCCTCGGGCTCGCTGCTGCACTCGGTGGACAGCCTGGACCTGAGCCAGGTGGCCGCCATCAGCAACGACCTCAAGTCCATCCGCAGCCAGGAGCGAGCGCAGCTGCAGGACCTCAACGACCGCTTCGCCTGCTTCATCGAGCGCGTCCACGAGCTGGAGCAGCAGAACAAGGTGCTGGAGGCCGAGCTGCTGGTGCTGCGGCAGAAGCACGCCGAGCCCTCCCGCTTCCGCGCGCTGTACGAGCAGGAGATCCGCGAGCTGCGCTTGGCCGCGGAGGAGGCGACGAGCGAGAAGCAGGCGCTGCAGGGCGAGCGGGAGAGCCTGGAGGAGACGCTGCGCGGGCTCCAGGCGCGCTACGAGGAGGAGGTGCTGAGCCGCGAGGACGCGGAGGCGCGGCTGCTGGAGGTGCGCAAGGGCGCGGACGAGGCGGCGCTGGCGCGGGCGGAGCTGGAGAAGCGCGTGGACAGCCTGCTGGACGAGCTGGCCTTCCTCAAGAAGGTGCACGAGGAGGAGCTGGCCGAGCTGCAGGCGCAGATCCAGTACGCGCACCTGTCCGTGGAGATGGACGTGTCGGCCAAGCCCGACCTGTCGGCCGCGCTGCGCGACATCCGCGCTCAGTACGAGAAGCTGGCGGCGCGCAACATGCAGAACGCCGAGGAGTGGTTCCGCAGCCGCTTCACCGTGCTCAGCGAGAGCGCCGCCAAGAACACGGACGCCGTCCGCGCCGCCAAGGACGAGGTGTCCGAGAGCCGCCGCCTGCTCAAAGCCAAGACGCTGGAGATCGAGGCCACCCGCGGCATGAACGAGGCGCTGGAGAAGCAGCTGCAGGAGCTGGAAGAGAAGCAGAGCGCGGATATCTCCGCGCTGCAGGTGAGGGGGTGGGGGCTGGAAGGGTCCCTCAGGGGAGGAGGGTCGGGGTCCCTCAGGGGAGGGGATGATGGGGTGTGCAGCGTTGTGCAGGTCAGGAGAAGTTGGGGTTTGTAGGGTTCTGAAGATGAGGGGATGATGGGGTTTGCAGGGCTCTGCAGGTGAGGGGATGATGGGGTTTGAAGGACTCTGCAGGTGAGGGGATGTTGGGGTTTGAAGGGCTCTGCAGGTCAGGAGAAGTCGGGGTTTGAAGGGTTCTGAAGATGTGGGGATGATGGGGTTTGCAGGGCTCTGCAGGCAACAGGGGTCAGGTTTTACAGGATTCTGCAGGTGAGGGGTTTCAGGGTTTTCTGAGCTCTGCAGGTGAAGGGATGGACATTGGGCTGTGCAGGGTTCTGCAGGTGAAGCGGTGGATGTTGGGGTTTGAAGAATTCTGCAGGTGAGCGGGGTCAGGGTTTGCTGGGCTCCGCAGGTGACGGGAGCTGGGGTCTGCAGAGCTCACAGATGGAGTTGGGGTCTGCAGAGCCTCACAGATGAAGGGATCAGGTCTGGGGGGGTTGTCGGGGGCATCAGTCCTGGTTTGTGCTGTGCCCGTGCTGCAGATAAGGCGTCCTGAAATCACAGTGCAGAATGCCACAGAGCTATAAAGCAGGGTGTGGTGTGGAAATACAGACCCAAGTCAGGAGCTGAATTACCCAAATCATCCCAGACATTGGTTCTGGTACTGCTTATCTAAAGTGTGAGGTGTTATAAAATCAGAATGCAAAATGCCCCTGCTAAAGCCCAATATCCATGTGTCCATGTACTGATGCAGCCTGAACTACACCAAAAAATCATGGAATCGTAGAATATCCCGAGTTGGAAGGGACCCACAGGGATAATCAATGGATATCCCTAAGCTAAAATTAGAAAAAGCACATAGAGGTCAAAATCAAAATGAAACAATAAACAGATTTCAGGGATGCTTTAGCACTTGGGTACCGGAAAACTGGGCTCTTTGTGTTAAATAGGACTGGAATAATGTGGAGTAGAAAACCTGCCAGGAAGGTGTTAAATGATGCTTTTTGGCTGAGTGTGGAGTGGGAGCTGTGCAGTTTCTGTCTGCTGGAGCAAGATTAAATTAAAAGGATTGGAGAAATTCCTTGTGATTATTTCTAGACTCGAGAGAACAGAATTTTACGCTGTCAATATTGTTCCATCCAACAGGATACAATCAACAAATTGGAGAATGAGCTGAGAACCACAAAGAGCGAGATGGCTCGGTACTTGAAGGAATATCAGGACCTGCTCAATGTGAAAATGGCCCTGGACATCGAAATTGCAGCTTATAGGTATGGTGGGGGATGTTTTAATGAGCCAGAGCTCAGAGCAGTTCCCATTCTCCTCAGGAGAATTCAGGTTATTTATCATCCCCCCAGCAGAAATTTTCATAGGTCTGTGGCAGAGTTTAATCAGTTCCTCTCCATGTGCACACAGAATTTTTAGCTTGGCAATAAATGATCTCAGTTCTCCATCCTTACAGATAAAAGTACCTGTTCTGTACTCGGGGAAGAGATTTTGTATCAATGGAATTCCTCAGTACCAATGGCCCATTCTCAAAATGGGAAATCCCTCAAATGCCCTCAAGAACAGGTTTTTTTCTAAATGTAAATCTACAAATTAAATATTTTCCAGTAGAATTGCTGCTAAATAACTGTGATATTTTGTCTCAGATACTGAGAGATTTCGATGCTGGAACAGAATTTCTGTGGAAGCCACAAGGGGGAATACTGAGGGAGCAGCTCCAAGCCTTGTCTGGCAGCTCAGCAGCAAATTGTTACAGCTGCACTGCTCTGTGCAAGCTGCAGGGTGGCAAAACACACCTCTAGTCTCACTTGCCAAAGGGACCTGGTTCTAGACAGGTTTTCCTGTTCCTTCCCACAAGGAAAGGTATTAATTCACCCACAATGAGCACATCTGAAGAAATTATTGCAAGAAAACAGGGTAGCATTGGCACATAGTGCAGAACCAGCCCTTCATGAATAACCACACGTGCAGTCTGCAGGGCTCGTGGTGCTCAGTCCTGCTGCAGCACAACCAGCTCGTTTCTCCTTGCTTTTATTTCTCCCTGCTAGGAAACTGCTGGAAGGGGAAGAGACCCGGCTCAGCTTCACCAGCGTGGGCAGCATCACCAGTGGCTACAGCCAGAGTGCCCCCACCTTCGGCAGGTCCGCCTACAGCGGCCTCCAGTCCAGCTCCTACCTGATGACCACCCGCTCCTTCCCCACCTACTACTCCAGCCACGTCCAGGAGGAGCAGATTGAAATCGAGGAAACCATCGAGGCTGCTAAGGCAGGAGAGGCCAAGGCAGCTCCTGCAGAAGAGGGTGAGGAGGAAGAGAAGGAGGAAGGAGAGGAAGAAGCAGGAGAAGAGGCTGAAGAAGAGGAGGAAGGTACTTAGAGTTACTTTTAAATGCCTTTTATTCATGCTGCACTATTGTAAAAATTGCAGGTGACCCCCGATGGGAAGAGGATGAAGGATGTCTGACTCCATTTCAGAAGGCTTTGAGATGCTGAACACTCTTTATTAAATCTATACTAAAATACATTAATAATATTTGAAGAGAGGCTATTCTACATACCTACATCTAACTTACCTATCTTAGTCTTAGTTTAACTCTTCTAACTCAAACTCGTGACCTTCACTCCAGAGTCCAGACACAGCTGGACCCGGATTGGTCACTGAAGATAAACCATCTCCATTTCACATTCCACAGGGGAGAACAGGGAACAGAGATAAGAGATGTTTTTCTCTCTCTGCAGCTCCTTCATGCCTTCTCCCAGTAAATCTTTAGGAAAAGTTTGTGCCTTGCTTTCTCTATGAAGAGAAAAGAGGCAACACTGCACCCTGCTCCTGTGGGATAAACCCCAGAAATCCCAATGATTCAATCTAATGATTGAAGTTCTTTCCTTTTCTACTCCTATGAGCCAAAGGATGGTAGGGTTAAACACATGGAATTTACCAGGAAAGTCTGAATATTGAATGGAAGATATTGAGTGTTCAAATATCAGGAATGAGGAAGGTTGAGTGTTCAAATCAGGCAGATTGTAGGTTTCCAACACCCCCAATGATAATGTTCAGGTGTTACAGACATCCTCAAAAAGAAGGACCAAGGACATCCTGAGCTAAATATGAATTCCCAGAGAGCAGCCCGAGATAATGGGAACATCAGCTGATGTGTGGGGCTGGAATTACTGGGTTCAGTGCATGGCAACATCACTCTGCCAGGCATTGGTGGCCATTGAACTGTGAGGGGTTCTGTAAAGGTTAATTATAGTGAAATTACAGCTAATTAAAGAGCCAGTTGGAGAGCAGTGAAAGATAATTCAAGTCTTTGGACAAGGCTTTAAGCACTGAGTCCAGAACTGATATTTTTCAAGGCCATGATTTGTTTTTATGAAGTGTTTCACTCCCCCTGAAATCCAGGAGAAATTGCTGGTGCAGCTTTGCTGTAGCTGGGGTTGAAGGGGATTCCCACTGAAGTGGGATCAGGAATTGTACCTGGATGTGAAATACCTTTCTGTCCTTCAAAGGTGCTAAGGAGGAATCAGAAGAAGCCAAAGAGGGTGAGGAAGAGGAAGGAGAAGGAGAAGAAACAGCAGCAGAAGAAGGGGAGGAGTCCCAGGAAGCTGCTGAGGAAGCTGGTGAGGAGGAGAAGGAAGAGAAGGAAGAGAAAGAAGCAGCAGGAAAGGAAGAGAGCGAAGGCAAGAAGAAGGCTTGACCTGAGGGCAGCTTTCCATCAGAGCCAACGACTGACTGAGCTCCAGCTGCAGTCTCACCTATTTAATTCAGTGATCACTGAGGTTCCAGTTCATGATTATGATGTTTCTCCCTGTGCAGAGTCTGAGTTTGCTTGCAGAGCACCCAAGGCTTGCTCCCCGAGTGCCGCATGGTTCCACGTATGAGTTCAGGGCTTCTGTCCTTCCTGGGTGACCCAGAACCTTAACATTTAAAATGGGGGGGGAAAATAAGTGCTGGGAATGAAAGGTTACCTTTAACTTGCATTTAAAATAATTCTGGAAACGGTGGGTGGGGGAAATGATGGAGGCTTCATTAAGTCCGTGCAATAAAGCAGTCAATAAAGTTCAGAAATGCTTACACAGATTCCTCGTGCATGTCCTGTGTCACTGATGCCCTTAGAAGGTTGATAAAGGGGTTTATCCCACTCATCTTGTGAATGAGAAGTGGGAAGAATCTCTTGGGGGTGTAAAATTTCACATATTTTATAAAAATACCCTGGGGTATGGTGGTGGCTGGGATGGGTCTCACTGGCTGAGGGTGCAACAAGCACGAGCTCCCTTCTGAAAAATGGGGATTTTATCAAACCAATACACAGGGGAAAAGCAAATGTGGCTGTTAAATTGTGGCAGGAGGTTGTTCAGTGTCTGTGGGATCAATGAGAAGAGGGAAGAACAGTTTAGGGTGTAGGTGAGGCTTGGAGCAAAGACTGTCTTCAAAAATAAGATTAAAATCAAAACATGATGAGCAGTTGGAAGGATGGATGGTGTAGGGGAAGGAGCTGCCTCTCTCCCCCAGGTGCTGTCTGAGCTCAACCCTATCTGGGCTGAAGAGGCTCATTTTCTTCTGAGAACTTCCCAGGGCCTTTTAAAGTTTTGACTGAGCTAAAAAAAGGCACAAAAAAGGAGCATCTCAACAGCAGCACAGCCTGGCAATTCCACAAGCCATGTCCTGTGCTCTGAGCCTGTCAACGTTCAATTACCTAAAGCTGAGACACAAAATTAAACCTTGTAAGGGCAAGCACTGGGCTAATGCTGCAAATTAAAGCAGTTTAAATAAACTAAACCCATGGAAATTTGAGTTAAAACAGGCATTAATGGCTGCACTAAACGTTACAGAAAGATTTGTCTGGATGAGTTTTTTGCTCAGGATTTTGGGGTAACTTGATTTTATGCACTGGTGATGTGGCATCAGTGGATTTGCATTGGTTCTCCTCGACAGCTTTGTTCAGAGAGAAAGGAAATCTCTTTTTTATACAAATTTTAGGGGGGCACCAAAAGCATCTCCCTTTTCAGTGTTTAAAAGGTGATAAAAAAGATTATGATGGATGAAGTAAGCACTTAAAATTATTATTTTCTTCCACATTCCCAAGAAAATCAGAAAGAGAAAGAAAAAGAAGCTTGGTCAAACCATTCAGAAAAGCAGTAATTCCAGTAACTCACAGAGTTCATTTCCAATATTTTTTCCCTACTTTCCTAGGAGTTTGATGCTTTTGAGAACCAGAAGTAAAATAATTTTCACTTCCTTCAACACCACCTCTTAAATATTTCCTTTTACATTTCCCCCCTGCTTTTAAGGGAGATTTTTCCCCCTGTGTATATGCAGAGCTATTGTTACAAAGCAAATTTTATTTTCCCTCTCCAGGACAGGGGTGAGGAGAGCTGGGGGAACTTGCAGTGCTCTTTCCAGAGAGCTTTCAGAGCTGTGAGGGGATGGAGGGGAGCTGCTGCTGCTGCGGGGTGGGACAGCTCCAGCTCCCCCAGCAGAGCTGTTGGGGCTGCTGCTGGGAGATAAGGAGTGAGAGCTGCTTCTCAGAAATGAGAGCTGCTTCTGGGAAACTCCTCGAGTGCTCCAGCAGGAAGGGACCCTGGCACTCAGCTGGGAGAGAGGGGCTGCTCCTGAGGAGGAAAATCCTCTTCCAGCCCTGGTCAGAGCCCATCAGGACCATTAAAGGCTGAGCAGAGCTGGGCAGCTCAGCTGGAGAGAGCACAGACCAGGGCTGGAGGGACAGGACAAGGGGGAACGGCTTCAGACTGACAGGGAGGGGGTTTAGATGGGATATTGGAAGGAATTCCTTGTTTAGAGGATTTGGAGGGGCAGGAATTGAATTCCCAGAGAAGCTGGGGCTGCCCTGGAGCCCTGGAAGTGTCCAAGGCCAGGCTGGACAGGGCTTGGAGCAGCCTGGGACAGTGGGAGGTGGCCCAGCCCATGGGCAGGTGGGACTGGATGGGCTTTAAGCTCCTTTCCAACCCAAACCATTCCATGATATATCAAATCCTGCCTTTCTCCAGGCACTCTGAGCTCCTTTAACTCTCCAAAACCCAAATGTTCATCCTCTTTCACGACGTTTTTTTGCTGACAAACTCCTCCTTCCCTCAGCCCTTTGCATCCCTCTTCGTTTTGGGAAGCGACGCTCCCCGTGCAGCCAGGGCTGCTCCAGAGCAGCACACCCAGAGCTCCAGCAGCTCTCCCCTCTCTCCTGCTGCCGTTCCCAGGCTGATCCCTGCTCCCTGGGTTATTTTTAATGCCTTGCAGCTCCGCAGGGCTGAGTCAGCCCCAGCAGGAGCTGCAGCAGGGCTGACTCTGCAGTGACCACCCTGCTGGGACCCCACTCCTGCCCTGCTGCCCAGCCTGGTGGGGGAGGCTGGGCTGGGTTTCTGTGCTCCCGGGGCTGTGGGATGGATCCAGCTGCTCCCAGGGCTGTGGGATGGATCCTGCAGCCAGCACTCTCCTTACCTTGGAAAATCAGGCGCTGGCTTTGACGCAATGCAGTAAAAGCTGGCAGAGGGAGGCTCAGGAGAAACTTTCACCCGAGTTGCAGCTGCGAGTGAAGGCAGAAGTGTCCTGGGGGGCCTTTCCTGCTCTTTGGGTCTGGATCAGGCTGAGATCTCATCCCAGGGAGGTGCTGGATGCTCTCCCTGAGATGCCCCCTCCCACCCCTCCTCGCCCCTCGCAAGGGGAACACCTGTACAGAACATCCACATTCCAGAAATTCACCTTCTGATAACTCACTAATTAACAGTTCATCATTTGCTGCCATCCCAGATTAGTTAAGGATACTTTAATCCTGAAAATTCACTAATAAAGCCCTAATGTGTATGGGGAGAGCACAAACCCTGATGACTGGAGAAAATTCTGGTGCCTGACTCAGCTCCCTGGCAAATGCATCCTATTTGTGTTTTGTAATGCTTCCCGGTTTCTTCCCACCTGGAATTTTGTTCTGGGATGCTGAAAAATAACTGTGGCATCTCCACAACCCAGCACAGGAAAAAGATCCTGGTTTAGAGCCCTCCAGCTCTTGAAGCCACAGTGGTCTGAATATCCCACCTTAAAAAAGATGCAGAAATCTTCACTGCAAATTCCTTTAATTATTATTTTTCCCCTCATGGATTTTTTTCTATTGTTTAATGAACTTCTTTGTCTGAAAATAATCTTTCCCATCACTGGTTTTGTGCAGTCTGGAGGAGTAATTGGTGCAGAACAGGCAAATAACATCCTATTTATGCCTCTCTGCCCGGGCATTGTGCTCTCCTTTGAAACTGTTTGATTGCAGATGTCAGTAGACAAAACCTCTTGGCACCATTAAATATTAATCAGTTCTTACAGTTTTATAAACATTTAGAAATTTGTTAACCACTTGCTTGTTCCTCTTAGGATTTGCTGGGAACATCTGCAGTGGGAAATGGGCTAAATACACAAATCCAGTGTGTTAGAGCAGGGGGAAAAAATACATTTGTGGGTAATAACTAAAAGCTGTGAGATATTTTGGGTGGGAAAGGGGTGAAATGAGGGTGTTGTGAAACACATCATGCCAAGGGTTTGCCTCCCAAACCATCCAGGGGATGGATGTACCCTGGGGTTAGTCCAGCCCCTCGTCCCAGGAGCAATCCTGAGTGCAAACAGGAACAAACCCACACAAAATTCATGATTTTGGGGTCCCTGGAGCTGTGTCCAACCAGGACTGAAGAGAAAGAAGCTGGAAAGGAATCCCAACATGAGAAACAGCCCTGCTGGGATGCCACCTGCACACGTTAAATGTTCCCCAGCCTCCTGCTGACACCAACATCGAACCCACGTGCAAGGTGACCCTTCCTCTCCGTGCTGAAGATTCCCAGCTTTCCACTCTGAGGGGTGGGTTGTGCAGTTTTGGACATTTTAGTGGCTTCTAGAACTTATTTGGAAGGACATGCACATAATTCCGTGTTAAATATTGGTCTCTGCTTTAGTCGTGGTGCTCTCTTGGAAATTTTGTTTAAATCTAAGGGGAAAACACCTTCAGTTATCACAAACCTTTGGGCACTTGGTGTTTTGACACAATTTGATGCAGATACCAAAAACAGGGGAGCGCTGAACTCCTTATTCCTGAAGGTAAAGTTATTTTTGTGTCACACCCACACGTGACTATGGAGAAACTGCTGTTTAATTTGTTAACTCTGCTTTAATTAAACATCACTCAGCAGCCAAGCTGTCGAGCACAGATCCCCATTATTGATAGCAGCAGGAGAAACATCCATTGGTTTGCTCCACAAAGAAACCCAGATTTATTTGGAAGCCTTATCTGCTGTGGGCTCTCCACCACTTCCACAGTGAAGAACAAGCTGAATCCTCTCAATTAAAAACTCCTTGATCTTCAGTTATTGATGGGGTGAAGGCACATGGAAATCCCAGATTTTGATCAGACCCTCAATTAGGCAACAGATTTCAGGGTAGTCCATGGCCTGAATCCAGGCATGAAAATTATTTGCATTTCTTTGTGAGTTATGGGAGGTGGGGCAGCAGCTGCAATCTTCATTTTCCTTTTGAAATGGGAAATAAACACAAAATGAATCCTATAATGACCAAGTAATTCCCACATTGGAGTTGGGGCTTTATCTTCTACCCTTTGTTTCATTTGTCCCCATCTATTTTTCCACATAAAGCAATTTTTGATTGGCTTTGTTCTTGACAAAAGAACAAATTAACCCCCTTGGGTTAATTTTTGATTTTAGAATTTTGTGTTTAGAGGCAGATTGAACTTTTTTATTATTGAAGCCAGAGAATTAATAAGGAGATTCCCATACAATTAAAGCAAGAGGGGGTAAAATAACCAGAACCAAGCCCATTTTGAGGGCCTCATGGTGGCTTGGTTGAGTTCCCTTAATGGGATTTTGCTCAGTTCAGTGACAAACTCGTGCCACAGAAGATGCCACACCCAGCCTCCCTCCCCAGCAAAATCAAGGAATTATTTAGAAATTGGCTCTATATGTGAATTATTTGGAAATTGGCTCTATATGTTAATTATTTAGAAATTGGCTCTATATGTGAATTATTTGGAAATTGACTCTGTGTGTTGGGGTATGAGGAGGACAACAATACTTGCAGCCGATTTTAACATTTTTTGGCTCAGCACAAGCAGGATTGAGGGCTTAGAGACCTTCCCCCTCCTAAAAAAAGCAATTGCAACCCTTCTAAGCACCTGAAGGCCAGGCAGAGGTGTTCAATGGATTCCTCTTTCCTCTAGAAAATTTGGGACCTGGCTCTTATTTTCTTAATCCAGCCTTTGTGTTGTTTGAGGAAATTTGTCCATCATATCCAATTCCCAAGCCACAGAACATCCCGACCCCCAAGGACCATCAAAGTCCAACTCCTAGACAAAGGAGAACACTAAGGAAAAGAACCTCAACCAATTATCAACCCGTGCAGCTGCATTCCCATTCAGGAGAGAGCATCCAGCTCAGGGAAGGGTTTAAATTGGGAAAAAGTCATCAGGACAAGTCATGTTTTCATATTGACCTTTATTGAGCAAGAACTGCTGTGACTGTTTTACATCAAACAACAAAAGGTTGCGTACTGTGCATGTCAACAAGGTTCTCCCAGGAGCAAAAGTCCACCCTAACTGCACCAGTGAGGTAAACATAATTAGTTATAAGTAGCTTTTTTTTTTTTTTTTTTAAGGCTAGGAGAGTTCTGGTTCTCATGAATACTCTATTACTGTTTTCAGTTTGGTTTTGGCTCAGTTGGTTCTTTGCATAATACATCTGAACTCGTTCCTCAGATACGTCCCTCCAACAGCTCAGGAAATTCAGAAAAGCTTCCTCTGCACATTTCATCTCATGCACTAGTAGTAGTAGTATTTTTTTTTGTAGATCCCCAAGCTCTGTGGAGGGAGTACATCTTGAGCCTGCATGCATTCCCCCCCCCTTCCCTATATTGCACGAAAAAGTAAAATACTGTGTGTCTGGAGCCTCCGTGAGAGAACCCGATCTGCTTTGAAGCCGTCACTCACATGCATTTTGCAGCTGTCTATGGCTTAACCTTTTGCACCGACCCAAGCTCTTGAATTGGTTTGAATTTTAGCTATGGTTGCTTTTATTCGCTCTCTTTAATCTCCTTTACTACAGCATGTGAAGTGACTTTCTCCACTTTCTTGGTGGACACCAACTTCTCCTCGAAGCTTTCTTCGTGCTCCTCCACCTTCTGAGTGACGGTCACCGACTTTGTGATAAACGTGGTGCCACTGTCCCCACCCTCCCCTGTGATTTTCTCTACTTTCTTGGTTACTACGATTTTCTCAGCCTTGTCATCCACGGGGCTCACATCGAGGCCGTTAGTGACCACTCCCTTGTCTTCCTCCTCCTTCTCTTTGGATTCCTCCTCCTTTTTCTCCTCCACCTCCCCATTGACCGCGATGTCCTCTTTCCTGGACTCCTTCTCGGCCTCGGCGCTCACTTTCGTTACCTTGGTGACAGTGATGGTCTCTTCCACCACAGCCTTGGCATCCTTGCCTGGGGAGGGAGGCTTCTCCGGGGACCGGGGCTTCTCAGGAGTCACGGCCTTCTCGGGAGTGCGCGGCTTCTCCGGGCTCGCCGGCTTCTCGGGCGTGCGCGGCTTCTCTGGGCTCGCTGGCTTCTCGGGCGTGCGCGGCTTCTCCGGAGGCACCAGCTTCTCCAGGGCCACGGTTTTCTCTGGGGTCACAGCCTTCTCGGGGGTGGCAGGTTTCTCCGGGGTCACGGCCTTCTCGGGGGTGGCAGGTTTCTCTGGGGAGGTCACCTTTGGTGTGGCAGGTTTCTCTGGAGACGCCGCTTTCTGCTCCTCCTTGGCCGCCTTCTCCGCCTTCTGTTCTTTTGCTGCTTCCGCGGCTTTTTCTTTGGGGGCGGCCTTGGCCGGCTCTGTTACAGGGGATTTGGGGGGAGACTTTACGGGAGGTGTTTTGACCTTCTCTGCCTTTGCTGGTACCTCTGCAGCTTTGCCCTTGGCCTCAGGTTTTTCCTCCTCTTCCTCTGCTTCCTCCTCTTCTTCCTTTTCCTCGATTTCTTCCTTTTCAGAGCCACCTTCTTCTGCGGCGTCAGATTTTGCAGCTTCTTCTTCCTCCTCTGCTTCTTCTTCCTCCTTCTCTTCCTCCTCAGCTGCAGCTTCTTGTTCTGCAGGAGCCTTCTCAGAAACTTCTTCCTCTGCAGCTTCTTCTGCTTTTTCTTCCTCCTGTTCCTCTTGCTGTGCCTTGGCTGCCATTTCTTCTGCGATGGCTGCCAGGGCATCTTCCATTTCAGACTTTTCGTCCTCCACCTTCGTCTCTTCAATGATTTCTTCTACAAACTTGTGCTGGACCTTCAGCTTTGGTGGTTCAATTTTTGTTTTCTGGATTTTGGTGGATGCTATTGTGACAGATGGTTGTCTGTGTGTGAATATGGGACCGGTAATGCTTCCAGAGAAGGCACTGAATCTTGTCTCCTCACCCTCCAGCAGCTTCCTAAGGGAATCAGGAGGAGAGAAAGAAAGAAAATGAGCATTAAAAAAACTAAAATAAGGGACAGCTATGGGAATAATTGTGTCTGTCTCATCCTTGGAAGTGTCCAAGGCCAGGCTGGACAGGGCTTGGAGCAGCCTGGGATGGTGGAAGGTGTCCCTGCTTTGGGATGGGCTTTAAGGTCTCTTCCAACCCAAACCATTCCGGGATTCTGTAATATTTCCCTGCTGTACAATTCCCCTGCCAGCAGGATGGAACCAGTTTGCTGTGGAATGTGCTGGAACCGACCAGGGCCATCCACTGCTCACAGCCCCAGCCCAGCTTTCCTTGCATCCGCTCTTTTTCAAAACTCACATTCAGCATTTTTACATTTCACATTTTCAGCTTGCTTATGGCTAGTGTGACACCTTCAGTGATCAGTTAAAATTCATCTTTACTGTCAGGAAGCTTCATTATGGCGTAAATCAGTAGGGATTAGGACAAACTAACTAATTGAATAGGATTCATTAGGGCTTAGGCAAACAGAACTTGACACAGCCAGCAGACCCAAATCAAATATTGTGTCTGAGACAGTCACAGCTGATTAGAGCACGTGTTCTAATTTAATAATTTGGGCATCCACCTTTTCTTTGTGGGAATATGAGAACTGGAGGCTTCAGCTGACTTTGGCAGCAGCCAGCTACAGCCCCTGGGGTGTCTGTGTGTCTGAGCAACCTCAGAAATTTCAACAGATCTGGAGATGGGGGTGGGTTTTTTTGTTGTTTTTACTTTTCTTCTATTCAAATGTTTTTCATCTAAGCCTGTGACCCAGAAAAATCAGGAGCTCTCCAGTGAGAGTTCTGAAGTGATACAGAGGAGACTAAAAAAACCTGCCAGGTGATGGCAACAGCAAGCAACGTTCAGCTCGAGATTAGAGCAGATGCCTCTGAAGGAAAGTTGAGCAAGAAAAGTAAAAGTGTTTGTGACAGACAGATCAGCACTCACTGCCTCAAACCATGATCAAGCAAATTCACTGTCTCTGCCAGGCGATAAAAGGGAACTCTGGTGACAAGCCCTGCAAGCCTGGCATCTGCAGAGCAGACGGGAATTAAAAATAACCTCGTCTTTCGCTGCATCTCCTGCCCGTGCGGCCAAGGACAGAATGCGGCACGGGAGCCGCCACACTGAGTCACGCTGTGCTGTGCCCACGGGGCTCGCTGGCAGCGCTGCTGCTGATTAGCTGGTCCCTAATGACCTTCTGGGCTCTCACTGGGCTGGCTAATGGCTGCAGTGATTTAGCCAAGCTCTCATTTCACCCGTGCTCGCTGCACGCAGATATTTCTTAGCTGTGGTAAAGCTTCTTGAGGCAGCACATCCGCAGTGCTATTAATATTCCAGACATGTCTGCAAAGATCCCACTGTACCTGTATGCAGCAATTTCGATGTCCAGGGCCATCTTGACATTGAGGAGGTCCTGGTACTCCCGCAAGTGACGAGCCATTTCCCATTTCGTTCCTCTGAGCTCGTTTTCCAGCTGGTGAATCGTGTCCTGCAAGGGAGACGCAGAAAACCCCTGTGACACAGACAGACGCCGCACGCGGGGACAGAGCGGGCAGAACTTCTCTGAGAGGACTTTGAGAAACTCTTCCCGCCGCTCGGGGAGGCAGGGCTGGCATCAGAGCAGGACCCACCCGCTCCCACCGCCCTCCGCAGCATCGTCCCCCCGCCTTCCGCATCCCTGCATCCCTCGCTGCGGAGCCGGCACAGGGCGCCTCCCGCATCCCTCCCGCCAGAGCGGGCACTTCCCGCATCTCCTCCTCTCAGAGCGGGCACCGGGCACTTCCCGCATCTCCTCCTCCCAGATCAGGCACCGGGCACTTCCCGCATCTCCTCCTCCCAGATCAGGCACCGGGCACTTCCCGCATTTTCTCCTCCCAGATCAGGCACCGGGCTCTTCCCGCATCTCCTCCTCCCAGATCAGGCACCGGGCACCTCCCGCATCCCTCCCGCCGGAGATCTCCCGCACCCTTCTCCCCGGAGCCGGCACCGGCCACCCCCCGCCAGGCTCGGGACAGCCCCGCGCCGCCTCCCCGGTACCTGATAGGTGGTGAGGTCGTTATTGTGGCGCTCCTCGATGTCGCTGAGCTGCCTCTCCAGCGACTCCTTGGTGCCGCGCACCGACTCGAGCTCGATGCTCTTGGACTGGAGCTGCCGGCGGTACTCGGCGATCTCCTCCTTGGCGGAGCGGATCGCCTCCTTGTTCTGCTCGGCCGCCTCGGTGAGCTTGGCGTAGCGGCACTTGAACCACTCCTCGGCCTGGTGCATGTTGTGGTCGGACTGGCACTCGAGCTGGGCGCGGATCTCCTTCAGCGCCGTCGTCAGGTCTGTCTTCAGGTAGTCCTTCCTCTCCACGGTGGCGTGGGACGCCTGCAGCTGCGCCAGCAGCTCGGCCACCTCCTCCTCGTGGTTGCCCCTGAGGAAGGCCACCTCGTCCTGCAGCGACTGCACCTTCTTGTCCAGCTCGGCGCGCATCAGCGAGGCCTCCTCCATCTCCTTGCGAAGGGCGCGGATCGTCGCCTCCGTCTCGTCGCGCAGCCGCGCCTCATCCTCGAAGCGCTCCCGCAGGCGCTGGATGTCCTCCTCGATGTGCTCCGAGTCCAGCTGGATCTGCGCCTTCTCGTGGCTCACCTGCTCCAGCGCCCCGCGCAGCTCCCGCAGCTCCTGCTCGTAGGCGTCGCTCAGCTGCGCCCGCCCGGCGTGCTTCTGCCGCAGCGCCGCCAGCTCCGCCTCGATCTCCTTGTTCTGCTGCTCCAGGTAATGCACCTTCTCGATGTAGCCGGCGAAGCGGTCGTTGAGCCCCTGCAGCTGCTCCTTCTCGTTGGAGCGGCTCAGCTTGAGCTCGGCCGCGCCGTTGAGCAGCGAGGACTGGCTCACGTCCAGGCTCTCGGCCGAGCTCAGCACCGTGGAGCCGTAGGTGGCCCGCGGGCCGCCCAGGTTGGGGCGCTTGTAGGAGGAGGACACGGTGCTGCCCGAGCCCCGCGACCACGACTGCGAGCGGAAGCCGCTGGACGGGGACGCGCTGGCGCGGCTGTAGGTGGCCCGGGTCTCGGTCACCCGGCGGTACGAGGGGTTGCCCAGGGGCTCCATGGTGTAGCTCATGGTGGGGCGCTGGGGGCGGCGGTGCGGGGCTGCTCTGGCCGCCGCCGCCCCTTTTATAGCCCCGCCGGGCGGCTGCGGGGCGGCCCCGCACACGTGTGNCATTTCTTTCCCGTTTCCTCCATTCCTTTTCACTCTTCTCCCTCTTTTCCTCTCTTTTCTCTCCCGCAGCCGCTGTTCCCGCAGCGCCCACGGCAGAGCGGAGCGCGGTGCCGGCCCCGGGCCGCTGCCGGGNAGCAAGAGTTTGGGAGACCCCCCGGCATCCCAAATCCTTGCTCTTGGTTCTTCCCTTCCTCTCTTTCTTTTCCTCTCTTTCCTTCTCTTTTCCTCCCACCCATCCGCTCTGATCTAACGCTTGGTGCATTGCTCAGAATGAATAATAAATTGTTTGAAACCTTGTTAGAAATTACGTTAATGGGGGAAAATAGACTTTGTATGGGCTGCATGACAGTGCCTGGCTGCCATCCAGGCTCCGAACTCCTCCTGGAGGGATTACAGCTACGGAGGAAGCGGATTAGTAAACTGCAAAGAGAAAAAAACATAAAACAACCAAAACCCCCAGAAAAACCCCAAAACTGCTGGTGCTAGAAAAATCCCTGCCACAGCTTGCACGGACAAGCGGGGGGACGCTGAGGGGGGAGAGTTAACTCCTGACTCAGAAGATGCAGAAAAGGCTCTGTCTGTGTTCACAGCCTGAATTTTGGAGCAGATGATCTCGTGAAAGGCAAAACCCCCCTCACAAACCGCCTGGGCGCCTTCAGCCCTGACGATTCCTGGTGGGATGCCGGGCAGTTCTGAGGGACAGGGTTAAACTTTGCCGAGCACATGGAGCCTCGCACCCCCGGCGGCTCATTAACATGACGCTGTCATAGGACTGCAGCACTGCAGTCAGGCAGAGCTCGGGTTTATTAAACCCGGGTTAACAAACACGGGCAGCTCCAGCCGCTGCTTCACCTCCGGGCTCTCAGATTATCCACACAGGACAAGGGTGTTATGCTAATGAAGCAATCACGAAACCCGCTTCATTAATTTTACTGAAAGTTTCTGCCACAAACCCCTTTGGATTTCATTGGGAGTCAAAATAAAATTACTGCCTATCAGGGCATTGCATTTTGTTTCTTTTTAGGGTGAAAGATGTGTTATGATCTGGTTTATTAATGTTTTTTTTTCCCCTGATAATAGAGACTGGGAGGGGGGAATAGATCATGGTTTTATCCATAAGGAAAACTCACTGTGTAAGGAAACACACAGTTAACAGAGGTGCTTGGGAGCTTTTATTATCCTTTTAATCTCCTGGAAACAAGGACTGGCAGATGGAACTTTGTAATAAAACTCCCTCTCATTAAATACCTTGGTGTTTGAAATCCATTTACCCCGTATGCAAAATAAATTGTTGCTTTATAATCAGGCAGGGCTAGGTTTGATTTATTTATTTAATAGTGATACCAAGCAATGCAAACTTTTATGGAGCACAATACATCTCCTATATATATGGATTGCTTTAAAAATCAGGATATTTAGGAGGGAAAAAGTTGGCGTTCACGGAGGTGTTTAGTGCAGAAATTCTGAAATAAAATTCATTGTTTTAATTGAAAACAGCCTTGCAATGTGAATTTCTGCTCTCTAATCAGATGCAGGGGGACAGGGCTCCTGCTACATTATCCTGAAGGTGCTTTGAAGGTTAACATGAGTCAGGGAAATCAGTCTGAGATGTTCCCTCTTTTCTGATGAGTAATTAATCCCTTTTGCCTTTCTGTCTGGAGATTTTGAAATGCAGGCTGATATTTCTGCTGAAGGAGAATTGTTTTTGCCTCAAAGTTGACCAAACAAGAGCTTCTACTTCAGAGCAAAGCTGATATCTCAGGATTGAGGCAGGAGGAGGGAAGGAAGGGGCACTCCCATGGAAAGGGAAAGCAGCAGCATCGATTTTAATCTTGATTGTCCACTACTGACAAACCTGCAGTGATGGGAGGGTGAGACTGAGTCCTGCAGCTTCCTTAAACAATAAGAGAAAAGGAAAGAAAATACAGAAGGTGGAGTAGCACAACAGCCTGGCTGCTCCCAGGGAAAGATCAAAATATATCCAAGGATAATGAATTAATTTGAATATATTAAGAAAAACATTGAATCAGATGGGTAGGATAAAAGGGGGGTTGGGTGGGGTTTTAATGCAAAGTGGTTGGAACTATTACAGATTATTTATCAGCTTAAAGGGGGTTTGTCTTGATAAGTTTTTAATATGAAGCCTGGTTTGAGTTTAAGCAATTCTTAAATAGATCTTAATGATGCCCATGCAGGAAGGGCAAACAGCGACATCAGATGGAATTTTGTTGGAGAGGAAAAGGAGTCAGGAAATCAGGATTTGGTCCATTTTTCTGTTCCCCACCACCCAGTGATGTAACTCGGTGTGCCTGGCCAAGCTGCAGGATTTACACCCACTTTGTGCCCCTGGAGCCCCTGGTGTGCTGTGGGGTCACCCAAACTCACCATAAATAACATCCCAGGACATCAGCTGGCAGAAATTGGTCTCGTTCCAGCTGAGCCAGGAGAGCAGGGACAAACATTTGAGCCCAGCTGAGGATGTGTCCTGAGATATTGAAATAGCCACTGCCAGGGAGGAAAAAATGGGATTTATGGTCTAAGGGCCTCGTCCTGGACTGCTGGATGCTCCTTGAAAAGGGATTTCATCCCTAAGGAAGCCCAGGAGTGCCCAGCACAGGGCAGGACAGCCCAGGGCTGAGCAGGGCTGGTGTCCTGCTCCCTGGGAAGCAGATTTTTAACAGGATTCATTTTTTCCTCGTCATTTGTTCAGGATCTTGAGATTTGAAGGATCAGGTTTGGGGTGGTCTGGTTGATAATGGATTATCCTGTTCACAAAAGATCATCAGCATCCTCAGGGACTTGAAGCAAAGAAGGAAGGGGATGGAGGGGGGAGAATGAGCTGTGAGAATTTGGGGTTGGAATGGATGATCTTTAAGGTTCTTTCCAGCTCAAACCATTCCAGGATTCCATTTCCCCTCTCTCCTGGGCTGAGGTGGGGATGTCACTTTTTGGTATCACAGCACAAACACAAAGGTCGTGCTGGGCAATGCCTGTGCTCTGAAAAATTGATGTGTTCATTTTATTTCTGCTGGAAACTGGACTCTCACAGCAGAGCTCTAACACAGCAGTGTTTTCCTAATGCATTTCTCATCATTCCCTCCGAGGCACCTGAGGCACCTCAGGACCTCAAATCAAGCACTGCCAGACACTTGGCTTATTTTCTTCATGCAGAAATGTTCTGTGTTGCATTTGAGGGTGAAATACTCCTGAGAGCCCAGCCCTGAGGCAGAATTTTCATTCCAATGACCAGTGAAGGAAAATTTCTTGGAAATTCCTACAAATCATTGCTGAGCTCATTGCTACTTTCACCTTCCTCCATTTATCTGCTGCAAGAGCCCTTCATGGGATGATGGAATGGTTTAAGAGACCTGAAATCCCACCCCATCCCATCCCCTGCCAGGGCAGGGACACCTTCCACTGGCCCAGGTGGCTCCAAGCCCCATCCAGCCTGGCCTTGTGAAACATTCACCCCAAAATTTCCTGCAGTGTCAGCACCAAGAATAATTTCACAGCTCCAGACACACTTCAGTCATTTACTCACTTCAGAAAATGAAACTTTTACCAGACCACCCACACTTTTCTGGGGTGTTTTCCCTGCATTTTGAAAGCCCTGCATTGCACATTGATTTTATAACTCCTGGAGTAGGATGTTCTCTTTCCTGGCCACCTCCTGTTCTGCTTCCATGGGCCAATTCTTTAATCTGCAGGAATTCACAGAGGAGCAGGATGAATTATTCCATGAAGGGCTTAGCCTGGAGTCTGCTGATTAATAATAGAAATAATAGAAATATATCCAAGCAGATTCCTGCAGCTTTGTGTGGTGTTTTTTGGGATAACAGGGATGGGGTGACAGGGACAGGGAGATCTTGTGCTTCCAGCTCCCTGATATTCATGGCTTTGATTTTCCACCAATAAATCCCAGCAACTTTTGGAATCCTTGGCCAGCAAAAGCTCTGTCTGTGCTCCTTAACTGGGTGTTGAACTCCTTTCCACAGCTCCTTTTAACTGTCCTTTAAGCAGTTAATTATAGAACTGTGATGAACTTGTCACGTGAATCATGGAATCACTGAGTCCTGGAATGGTTTGGGTGGGAAGGGGCTTCAAAGATCCTCTAATTCCACCCCTGCCATGGCAGGGACACCTCCCACTGTCCCAGGGTGCCCCAACCCAGCCTTGGACACTCCAGGGATCCAGGGGCAGCCACAGCTCCTCTGGGAATTCCATCCCAGCCCTCCCCACTCTCTCAGGGAAGGATTTCTTCCCAATATCCCATCTAAAACTGCCCTCCTTCGTTTAAAGAGCAAATTCAGCACACAAATGACCTGTGACCCTTCTTAGTGACATTTCTGAAGCGATGGCCACGTTCCCTGGACAGATATTGGAAAACTTGGCTCTTACCAGAGAATTCCTTGGTAGATCCTGGTGTCAGAGAAGCCAAAACCTGACAGGGCAGAGGAAAAAGTGCCTGGAACAGCTTTTTCCAGGCAGTTTGGAGGTGAAGCTTAAGGGTGCAGAGGCAGAACAAGCTTCCATTTGTTCAAGGAAAAATATGAACTCCAAGGAATCCACTGAGCCTCAGTTTCCTTTCTTCTGCACCATCCACTGCAGGATCCAGGCACAAACCCCTGGCAAGGCTCAGCTGTGAGCCACAGAAAGCTGGGGTTTAGCAGGTCTGGATGAGAGGCAGAGGGAGCCCCGTGGGTTTGTCCCTCGCTGTCCCCACGCTCTGCAGGGTTGTGGCTCTCTGCTCCCTCTCCCTCGTGTGGTGTTTGATGTCTCCAGCTGAAAACTGCCACCCAGAAAAGTACAAATCCAGGTCAGGGCAGCAATCTTCTGGTGAGAAAGTGACCAAAAATAGCTCTTCCCACCTCGTTTGGAAAGGGCTTTTTCTGTAGCCTTCCCTTTCTAAAAATGTCACTTTGAGAAGTGGCCACAATTGTGCTTTTTCTGACCATTTTTCCTGGAGCTCTGTGTCCCCCACGACGGGGCTGCCACAGGGCAAAGCTATTTTTAGGCTGTTGCTTCCCAGGAAATAAAGGAGATAAATCACAGCAGGTTGGGAATTAGAGGCAGTTAGCCACAACAGCATCTAACTGACATTTATTGTCACACACGTGGGTCATGCCAGCAAAAATTACAGGAATTATTGGGGGAAAAATTCGATTTTTCAGTCCAGTGGCAGCACCTGGATGGGGAAATCCTGCTGCCTGGGCTGGTGTGTAACAGCCCTGAGATCTGGGATCACTTTGTCCAAGTGACCTGCTCTACAGCCTGGCTTGCTCAGAATATTCCCAGTATCCTGAAAACACTGGGCCTGGTGGATTTTAACGCAGCAAAACTGCTGGTGGGGTAAATGGAGCTCAGAGCTTTGGGTCATGTCCAGGCTCGGAGGCTGGGGAGCTCTTGGGCAAATTGAATTTAAAACCAAAATGAAAATCAAATTTAAACCCAACATTTAAATCAAATTTAAAACGAACATGAAAATCAAATTTGAAACAAAGCTTAAAATAAGCAGTGCTCCCCTAATTTCAGGGAGATGCCTACAAATGCTTTATTTGGGAATAGACTCTGGAGCTGTAGATTTGGGTGGGATTTGGGATGAAATCTTTCCCTGGGAGGGGCTGGGATGGAATTCCCAGGGAGCTGTGGCTGTCCCTGGATCCCTGGAAGTGTCCAAGGCCAGGCTGGGGCACCCTGGGCCAGGGGGAGCTGTCCCTGCCCTGGCAGGGCTGGGGTGAAATGCTCTTTAATGTCCTTCCCACCCAAACATTCCAGCATTCCCTGTCTGCCAGGATTTCTGGAGTGCCCAGCCCAGCTCTGCAGCAGCTCCTGGTGGTGGAGGGGAGCTCCCCTGGGTTCTGCTGGATCTGTCCCTTTCCCCTTCCCTGTCCCCTTCCCTGTCCCCTTCCCTGTCCCTCCCTTTTCCCTTTTCTTCCTTTTTTTATTGCCTTGTTTCTTCCTTTTGTTGCCTTCTTTCTTCCAGAGGCGAAAGAAAAGCACTTCAGTATGGACGGTGCCTGAGTCTGAAATAAAAGGAAACATTTCTCCTGCCAGTCTCATTAGGATCTGGGTTAATTGCTCTCCTGCTGGAGCTTTAATTGATCTGTGAGGAGGGAGCCGTGAGAGGCTGCAGCTCGGTGACAGCCCCACACAACCACGGTGACTCCTGATTTTTCTTTTTAATTAGCACTGAGGAAGAGTCCACCTTGCTGCTGAGCCCTCTGAGGATCAGCTCTTACGGAGATGCTGTACATAAATATAATTTATTTTCCTGCTGCACTCTTGAGCTAGAGAGGTTTTTCCAGGTGAGAAAGTTTCACAACAAAATTAAGAAAGAAGGGCCCGTTCAAGCAGTGCTGCTTGGAGGGTTCACCTCCTGCTTTATTGTGGAAAAAAAAAGGAGAGAATTTAATAATATTAATTATCACTTTGGCCCAAAAGCTCAGAGGAGCCTGGGCAAGCTTTGTACAAAAATCTGAGCTGGTTTTGGCTGGAATTTCACTTTAATTTCTCCAGTCTGTTTCTCTTAACATCTAAAGAATATTCTTAGCAGAAGTAGCTGTAAGCTGATTAGGCGGGAAGCAATAAATACAAATCAAATCGAATCATGCAGAGACTCCCAGCAAGAAAATCAATAATTTCAGTGATGTATTTTTAAACTCATGTTATTAGAACAAAACACATGCAGCTTCTTCAAGTCTTGATTAAGCCGGAGCTGGGAGTTTTCCTTTTTGTCTCAGGGTCCTCAACTGGGGTCAAAATCAGAATTTTAAATTTAAATTTAAAAGAAATGGTGTGAATTTGCACCAAGAACACACAGGACAAAGCCAGGACAGCTTGGGAAAGCCATCCCTCCTGAGGGAGAGGTATGATTCCAGGGAGCTGCTCCTGAAAATATTCCATAATCTGATTTTAAAATGGCAAAATGAAAGGGAACTTTAGTGCTCACCCTTTTATTTTTTAAATCTTTAAATTTTTTAAATTTAAAGAATTTTTTAATTCTCTAAATTTTTAAA
>VXBC01011109.1:0-51338 GCA_013399945.1 Ploceus nigricollis
TTCTCTGTCATCTCCACTGCCGCCATCGTCTTCTGCCTCCACAGTCACATCCGTGTTTTCTCCGCCTTCCTTTGAACCAACACCGTCTTCTTCTTGTTCTGTTCCCCTCTCATCTCTCAAGGTCTTGCAAGAGCTCTGGTCCTTGCTGCTGCTGCTGGCCTCACGGCTCCTTCTCCTGCAGCTAAACCACAGGCCCAAGAGGAGCAGGACTCCAGCAAGAACCCAGAATGGCCACTGCTGCACAGCACCAAAGAGCACGGCTCCCCAGCCCTCGTCCTGCTGCTCCGGGGGCCCCTGCTCCAGCTCCTGCAGCAGCCGAGCCATCTCGCGGTCCAGCAGCTCCTGACGCTCCTGCATTCGCCGGTGCGTGGCCTCATCCAGCCCATCCCCAGCCGGCTGGGGGTACTGGATCAGGCTTTGCACGAGCACGAAGAGCAATGACAGTAAAGCCATGGTCTGCAGGAGGACACACAGCAGGGGTTCAGTGGGGCCGGAATGGACACAGACAATGGGGGGCAGGAGCCGCAGGGATGTGGCGGCAGGAAGGAGAGGGCCCCAGCAGCTGGCAGGCGGCGCGGCCTGCACCGCTGCCCCAGCAAGCGCCGCGCCCTCAGCAAGGCGCTGCCGCCGGGGCTGGGCCCTGGATGTGGGGGCAGAACTCAGGCCCAGGTACCGGCGCTCCTGCCCCAGCCCTCCTCCCGCCCTGTCTCCTCACTGCTGTGTACTCACCGCTTGCCCAGGCTCTACTGGGGCAGCGGCACCCGCTGGGGCCTTTTATAGCTGCCCCCATTGTGACACGGCCCCTGTGCTGTCACAGAACCCAGAGCGCATCACAGGCCAGCCCCGCCCGCCGTCCCCAGCCCAGCTCATGGAACTCATCATGGCCCTGGGCACCCAGAGCCCCAACAGACACCAAGTGCAGACCCATCACTCGGGAACCTGGGAACCCCAGAGCTTCCCTTGACAAAGCAGGCACAAGCACCCTTGCATACAACCCTTGTCAAATAGAAATTTGGGTGACATGACCCATGGATGTTTTCAGTATATAGGTGTAAGCTTTTATTTATTATTCAAGGCGGAACTTTTTTTCTATCAATATTGATATTTATTATTGTGGTGGTGCATCTCCCCTCCGTTGCTCCTTTCCAAGCTGCAGTGTGATCTGAGAAATATTTGTTAGGCCTTGGCCTTGACATACCACCTGGGATCAGCTCTTTCTTTTTTTGGGTGATCTCAAGCACACCCATTTGTGACAATTACTTTGGGGGCAACATGTCATATCAGCTAATATTTATTTACTGATTTAGTGAGAAATAAAGAAATCCACACTGCTTGAATGATGCACAGGAAGTTGTAATGTCATCCAGTCTTAAGGCCTATACTTGCTTTACACCAGCACTGTCCTGCCTCACAGATCTCTTGTGAAAACAAAGATGTGTTAGGGTTTCTCTTCTGAATTAGGAACACTTCCAAAGATCTGTTTATTCACTAACAAAAGATCACACATGACCAACTTATGGTTTGCACAGCAGCGTAAAAATCCTCAGGCCCGTACAAACTACTTCTTACACCAGAGATGTCTGATCAATAGTCTGGCTGAAGATTGGGCAAGCCACAGTGATCAAGAAATACGAGTTTTAAAATGGAAAAAGAAAAGGGCTCGAAACACAGAACTTCTGAAGCTTGGCTCATTCCACTCTAATGTGCTCTCCCCCAACAACAGATAAAGATGTGCCCCTCCTGACACTTGCTGGAGGATACGCTAGCATGACAGCCATTCTGAGAGAAACTCTTTTGTGTATGGGATGTAGACATGTCTGCATTTGGACACCATCCTTGGTAGAAACCTCCTCCCTTGCTTTTTTTCTGGTTGGAGATCCTTCCTACTGCACATGATGGAGCTGTTTATTGGGAAGAGTTTCTCTGATGCTGATCACAGCACAGCAGGAGGTTTTTGCTCCCTTGGGCTTCTCAAATTCTTTTTGGATGATCTCTTTATCAGCTGAGGGCTGACGGAGCACAGAATGTCTGAATAATTGCCTTTCTCTTCTCCACCCATGACACAAGAGCTGGCTGCTCTCAGAAAAGAGTTTTCTGAACCATCCTATATAATAACAAACAATGCCTTCTAAATTCTGCCATCTAAATTAGGTCGCTATTGAACAGCTTCACATCCCAAGTGTTACCTAGCAGGGAGGGAAGCAGAGGAAGACAGGATCACAGCAGCCACTGATCAGTCATTCACAGGCATCACCAGGAAGAAACAGGAGAGAGCCATGAATTTCACAGGCTGTGTTTCAGCAACCCATATCACCCTGTTCCTTTTAAATCTCTTCAGATGACAAGCTTCCAGTCTCATCACAGTGCTCACCTGAGGCACATGAGTAACTAAGATGAAGAATAGGAGGGAAAATTTCTTCTGACCTCCAGTCACTTGCGCATCAAGCAGACGAGAGAAAACCTCTGCCCTTCTCTAAGGGAGGTGGTTTATAGACTCACCTACAGATAAAGCTAGTCTGCAAGCCCACATTATTAGATCCAGAGTGATAAAGAGCCTATGAATTTACTGACCCTGGGAAAAAGGCAGCTTTATATGAACTCTGCTACTCCTACTGTCTCTCCTTAAAACTTCAGGTTGAGGTGCTTAGGACCAACTAAAGAAAAAAGTAATTTCATTCATGCCCTGGTCAACCATTTCTCAGTCTCTTGTCCCTCCCAATGCACCAGCCAGTCAAACACAGAAAAAGCAAGATAACCATGGTAAGCTTCCAGTGGAAATACTGGCAAAATCCTCGTGGACCGCATTATTTGAAGGACCTGAGGTCAACTCACTGACTGTGAATCACTTTTACTGCTCTGCTTAGCCTACCACCTCAGCTCAGCTCAGCTCAGCTCAGCTCAGCTCAGCAACCTCCCAGCTACCTTCAGCTGCATAAGCCCATGACCTGCAATCAGAAAGGCATGAGTCTTACGAAAGGCAACACTAACAAACAGTCTGACAATAGCTTGTGTCTAGAAGCTGCATACCTTCAAAACCACCTCAGGGGTTTGGGACTTGTGTTAACTTGCACAAAGGAACCCACTCCACCCAGTGGGCTCCTTCTTTCCAGCCTGGATGGGGACATGCCCTGCATTTTGCAAGCATGTCCAGGTGTTCAGAATGGAACATGCTGATCATATTTAGCACCTTAAGGCATGCAGCTCTTCCTTTCTCAAAGTATGCTTTGTGAAATTATAGGTAGTGCTATCCCTACCTTTCCAAACAAATTACCCTCATTATATTGCACTTGCCTTCAAAATACTGCCACTCCTATGTTTCAGACTTTGCTTCCCTCAGAAGGATGCACAAATAGTTGGAGTAGTTGCAAGCACCTGTACCTGCAATTTTCAGCCAACTGCATCTTCAGAAAGGGTTCTGACAACAGGCCATTCTCTGGACATCAACACGGCACGCTGAGACAAGACAGATAACTTAGCTACATCTTATAGCTCAGATCTCTGTGGCCGGAGTCACGGTCTTTGAGATAAAATGAAAAAAAATTCAGGGAATGTATTTTTGCCAAATGAAAATGAATTAAATCTATTGTGGGCTCTTATTCCGTTTAAGAGCAGAGTTGCATATACCTGAAAAACAGGTTTGTAAAGGAAAGGCTTCCAGACACTACTTTTATAAGAATGATAACAGGCACCACTGTGTTGAAGGCACAGATAACAGCCCAATTAAGGAAGGTTTTCTTTCATTGTAGTCACATACAATTTAAAACCAGCTCCTTACTTGCTTTCTTTTGTCATATTCATTGTGAATTTTTACTTCTAGGAAAATGTAAATAATTGTTTTCTATTTACGTTTCTCGTGAATTTGCTGTTACTGTGTAACCATTGTTACTTGCAAATTAGATTCCTTAACCATTGAAAAGATGAAGAACAGCATAGTCTTGGCTGGAGAGTGATGTCAAAAATCAAAAAGCATGGATTGTTTTTACTATCCACATCTATTACTATTTTGCCAAATGAATTTTATTGTGATTTGACTATTACCTATAGATTTCATAGGTCAGGATATTAATATTTTTTTCCTTTGGTTCTGCCAAGAAACCCACTCATTCTAATTCTTAATGACAACACCTTTCATCTTAATTTATGTCTTGTAAGTTATGAGCAGAAAACAAATTGTCAGTGAAAAATATTACTCACCTTACTATTCTCTATTTTCCCCCTTTCTCTCTTCCTCAGCACAACTGAAACAGTTTATTTAGTTCAGTAGTCCTGGAAACAAAGATGAAAATTGTCTTAACAATTCTGATAGCCATCAGTTGTTCAGCAGATATTACAAGACTGTCTTATCTCCTAATTAATCAGGAAAGCACAAATTACACTTTCAGGGCTTTCCTGAAATGCAGTGAATTTCTATTTTAGTTGTACATACATCTTTTGCTTCTAGAGAAGCAAGATGATGGTAGAAAGATCTTCCATGGAAACCACTGTGCAGCTTCCTGACCAACAGGTTTTGAAGTCTCTGATCCTGAAATCTGACTTCATTAAGGGTAAATACAAACAGCTACAGAGCTGCAATGGAGCCAGTGAAGGTCTCCTTGAGTCTGCATTGTAATAGATGATGGTAATGGGAGAGCTAAAATAAAATGCTTGTAAATCCACAATATAAAATCAGCATATGAAAAGGAAAGACCTGAAAGATTTAAGAGTCCATAGGAACAAAACCTGATGGCAACTTTGTTTCATCACTCTCAAAACCTATAGTAAAATTTTAAAAATTGTTCTCATGAGGTACTATGAAGGTGAAGGTTTAAATGTGTAAAGAGAAAGGAGGAGGTGTTAGGGATGGTATGAGTTTGCTGGATTAAGTGATTTGGCTCCTAAGAAGCTGTGTTGAGTGATGAGGAAGGGACAAGGAAAAATGGAGAATTCCATTCTAGCCAATAAAACATTAAGGAGAAGTATTACATGAAGAGCTCATTCTCTTGCAGCTTGATTCCTCCCTGCTGAATGTAAGGGCAATAAATACTTTGAGGTTTTCAGGAGAGAATGCACTGAAAATTTTTGTTCCAGGAACTGTTCCATTCTTCTATCAGTGATGATGCGTGCTGCATGTAAAAAGTTGCCAGGAAGGGCAAAGTGATAAGAAAAGGTTTAATTTACCAATGAAAAAATTGCATGGTTAAGGCTTAAATAAACTGAAGTCTGAGACATTATTTTGAGCTAAAGCCAGCATGTTTCCTTCTTCATAGTCTGAGAAGAGCCACCTTGCTGCTGTGCTCACATATTTTCAGCTTTTGGGATAGAAACCTGCTCCTTTAGAAAGGATCTAAAAGAGCCTCTACTAAAGAGGTTGGTGGGCTTTTGTTCTGCTGTTTCTGAACAGCCTGTTCTTATGAGGAAAAGTTTTTCTCTGAAAGGAGATCTAGGGAACTTCTAGGCCATAATGGAGATGGGAATGAAACAAGACTGAAGTACAGAAGGGAAGAAGAATGTATTTGCTGTATTCTTTATGCACAGATCTTTCTGAACAAATATCTGTGCGTGCAGAAGCAGCCAAATCAACAATTTGGTCTTGACTTCTTCCTTCCTTCTTACTTGGATAAAATGTACAACAATGAGCATGAGGGAGGCCAGGAAATGGCAGATGTAATAGCGAGTTGCTGTCATGCTTCCTATATCCCTTTCAAAAGTGTGGCATAATAGTATCTGAAGGCCTCTGATTGTTGAGTTGAGATCTTCAACATGGCTATTTTGCCCTTATGACACTCAAAGTTATGAAGGATGGGTATCCACATTGTCACAATGTCCCTTTCTCAGTGATTCTTCCTGCAAGGGAGTGTGACTCAGCCAGCCTAAACATTTTTCTCTGCATTTACACCCATGAAACACAATGACAATGGAGCAGATGCAGCCTTTATCTGTCTGTCTTTATGAGATTTGACCTGTGATTCATAAGAGGTGATCTTCACTTTCCAGTCTGCCCCTCTTCCTGAAGGCTTCCTGCTCAGATTTGATTGTTCACTGAATGCATTTTCCAGATATGCTTTTTTGCTTTTATTTCCCCTCTCCCTTCTCCTTCCTCATTTCTGAAATGAAGCAATGAGGGGGAAGAAATGAGCTGTAAAAGAAGCACAAAAGCAGAGATTTGCTGAATGACTACAGCAAACTCAAAGAGCCTTCAGGTAAGAATGGAATAATTGGACAACAAAATATCATATCATCTCAGGACATGATGTGACAAGCATTCATATGACCTTGAATTATACATGTTCAAATACTTCTCTGTCTTCAACCACCATTCTTCTGGGACCTCTTTCTGTATCATTTAGCTCAAAATGAAAGATGCTTTGTTTAGGCATACAGGGGTTTCTCAGATATCCTTCAGCCTGTGTTTAGAAGGAGGGCAGGATACACATTTGCAGCCTGTCCTGGCAAGTGTGGCAGGTCTGTGACTGCCCTCATAGCTGCTTAGTTTCCTCTTCCTCTCATGTGGTTATTATAGTTCTGCATCCAGTCCAGCTTTCCTCAGCTCACCAGTCTTCCTGAACACGTCCCATTGGCTCCTTGATTTCCAGTGCATTCTGGGAAATGGTTTTGGTTTTAGAGTTGCTCTGAGTGAGTTTTTATCTTCTTGCAAAAGTTTAGGCTACCATAGTACTTCTCTGAAAATACAGACAAGTGAGGGGATTGGGAATAAGGCCTAAAGAATACAAGACCAGTGTGGTGCCTGAGATCTTTCCTGTATGTTGTATATTTCTCAACCAGGAGACATAGAACCTCTTCCTTTTCCTCTTTCTGAGTCCTCTGTTTAGGTTGAGAGAAATCTCTCTGCAACACAGGATTGCACACAGTGTGGGAGTCTCAGAACTCCGTGACTAATGAAGATGCAGGGGATGGGAATTCCTTTCTAATCACAACGTGAAATCCACAGCAGCTTTAAAAAAAGCATTCTTTGAGCTAGGCTGATTAGTACTGCTCTATTGTTCAGAAATGTCTGAGAAGCAGACTGTATCTAGAATATTTCAATATGTGTTACTCTTTCAAACTGTAGGGAGTATCCAAAATGTGTTTTGTATATGTGTAATTACAAATAACACCAAATATGAGGTACATCATGTGGGTGTCTCTACACTGGATTAGTCACATAGGACATTAATTTTCTTAATGTTTCTTTTTTGCTGAAGAAGATTTTATTTTACATACTGTGAAAGATGAGTAATGCGATGGTTGACTCTCCCAATTAAAAGGCCAATATTATGTTTCTATGTTAAGAGAAGTTTTTTAGACTTACAGTTATGTTTTACGCCCCCTTGCTTTGTTATCAGGGGGTGGCCTGGGTTTGGGACATTTGGGAGGGTCAGCTCGGTACTATGGCAACATCTGACCTCCAATCAAGATTTAAGGAAGTGAACGCCACCACTGGACAGTGAAGAAGGAGTCTATGGACAGAACTTTGGGAGGGGCTAAAGGGTTAAAAGGTGGAACATCCATTGTGTGGATGAGCACATGGTGGGAAATATCCTCTGCTCCCGGAGCAGTAATATTTTCTCTGTTCAGTCTTCTGTTGTATTTTTGATAAGGTTTTAATAAACCTTCTTAAATTTTTGGAAGTGAGTATCATTTCTTACAATACCTTTATAGAGCCTGTAAGTATTAGATATAATATTTATTCTTTTAAAAATTAGATTTACGGAAATCTCCTGATATGCATACATCATGTCACATAAATAAATTTTGAATACACATCTTAAGACAAGTTTTTTACAGATGTAGTTAATGTGGTGTAATAATGACAATTCTTCTGTGTCTTCAGGAAGGAAACCCCTCCCACCTTTTATTCAAAACTATGTATTTTTATTCCTTTTTCTGAGAAGCATATGTCATTAGTAAACTTAAAATATGCATTGGAAGTGCCTACCTCAGGGCTATGTTGCTGTGTCCCTCTCCTGTCCCTGAACATTGAAAGTTGAGCTGGAGTCCTTTTAAGTTTTATACAGTTGTAAAGACTTTAAATAAGTGAAATTTGCAGCTACTTGAGCAAGCTTCATCTCTACTTTCAGTAAAGAGAAAAGAAAGGTGAATGTTGTCTTGATTAGAAGAACATGAATAGGGAAGATCTCTGGAAAGTCAACAGTGACTGTTGCCTCCTTTCCTGTGACTTAAGTACCTTTAAAAGAGATTTGTTTGTATCCAATAGAACACAGAGTGTTACAGTCCTGCTGCAAAACAGAGAAAACATCCAGGGAACAGCACTTACTTCTGCACCAACAGCCATGTATTGTTTGAACCTTTGGCACAGGGAGGCTCCTCTCTCATCCAGGGAAGGTGGAAAAGGCACAACCTAGAATTTTTCATGGACACAGAAAACAAGAGGGTCTCTTCCTTTGGGTATCTCTCCAAAAGTCTTCTATTGCATCACCTTTTCCTCTTGCAGAATCCTTATAGTGGGGTTGAGTGTAGTATGGAATTCAGTCTGCCTCACGTGCCAGCCATTGTACTAGCCTTTTCTTTTTTTCTTTTTACTTATTTGTTTCATACTCATCTTTCTGTGGCTTTGACTCTGACATAAATATTTATAGGCTTTTGGATTTCTTTTTGCTGTAAGCGATTGTTTTTAATCAGTATAAGCTCCTGGGAAGTCACTGGTCCAGAAACCAAAATGTACTTTTCCCTGTGTGTTATAGCAGAAGAGGAACATAGGAATCTGTTCCCAGTTCTCATTCTAGGAGTAATTTCCTTTGCTCTCTGTACTAATGCTTCTCAGACCGAGGCCAAAAAAGCTGTGTAGATTTTATATCTGCACTATTGACCCCCATAAGATAAGTGAATATGGACAAAGATGTTCTATGTTTTATCCTAGTGAACAAGAAATAGAGAGGAAACTGGTGACTATTTTCAGAGTAGCTATACTTTAAAATCACAGAATTGTAGAATGGTTGGGATTGAAAGAGACATTACAGATCACCTAGTTTCGATCCTTCTACCACAGACAGGGGACACTTTCCACTGGATCAGGTTGCTGAAAACCCCATCCAACCTAGCCTTGAACACTTCAGGGATGGGGCATCCACAGCTTCTCTGGGCAACCTGTGCCAGTGCCAAGCCATGCTCACAGAAAATACTTCCTTCTTTATATCTATCTAAATCTACCCTCTTTCAGTTTAAAGCCATCCCCCCCTTGTCCTATCTCTACATGTCCTTGGAAAATGTCCCTCTGCAGCTTTCTTGTAGACCCCCTTTATGCTTTGGAAAGCTACTAGATCACTTTTTTTTCCCCAGGATGAGCAATCCTCTCAGCCTTTCCTCATAGGAGAGGTGTTCCACAAATCATCTTTGTGGCCTCTGGACTCCAACAGAGGTTTTGTCCTTCCTCTGCAGAACTCCATTACTTTCATGATGCTGGTTCACTGCTGAGCAGGAGAATGTAGCCTCTATATGCCATCCATTGTCTTTTAAACCAAATGTTTCCATGTCCCAGGTGCCACCTCCATGCTCCATACCCACACTGTGGTTTAGACCCTGCTGCCCCAGGTGTGGCTGTCCCATCACTGATCTGCTGGTAGCAGCATTTTGTTATTACCCTATTCACAGTACCAGCCACAGACATTTACAGACAGGGGTGTAAATATTGGATTCTCATTTTCACCCCAGAGTATTCTAGTGGAAGGTGGGAGGAGGGTATGTCGTGGACAGTTGTTGCTCTTGGGAAAGAGGTGATAGTATGGGAATGGAAAACCAGAGGTCGTACACGTGCTGCTGAGGCCTGTCACAGGGCCAGTACTCTGGGCTTTTCTGAAAGGGTCTTGTGAACCGTCCCAGCACAGCAAATTAAACCTGGGATGCTTTCCCTAAAACTTTTCATCCCTCAGATACATCCTTTTCCAACACATTCTTCATTACCGTCTAATATTCCAAGAGAGATAGGATTCATATTGATCACAGCTGTCTGTTTCTTCAAGCTTCCAGAAGCCACACGTTCATCTCCAAAACAAAACATCTGCCATGATATTATCATGGGAATTTTCAGGGTATTTATACTGATCTGACTGAGGATGATAAGCCTTTTGCAGTTGTCTTCCTTCATGAAGGCCCGAAGTTTCTAGTGATGTTCTTGCAGCTTGGGTGCACAATAGCTACTGTGATGGCAGATCTTGAAAATCTCAGAGATCTGATCTAAAAGGCAGATTTGAATTTTGTCAAATGTATGAGTAGCCCCAGTGCACTGATTGAACCATTTAGGCATTTGGAGAAATATCCCTATGACAGGAGTGCACATCCTGTGTTGTCTAAAGCATTCCAGTGCACATGGGTATGTAGCTGTTTGAACTCATCCTTACTCATATCTCTTGCTGCAGTTACCTCCATAGGTAATTTAAGCTGTTAATTTACAAAAGGAAAATATTTTAATGCTTCAAACACTGGTTTGCGGTGCTTTCTCTTCATCTCTCTGGGAATTTTGCTGTAGATAATGTGAATGGTACAGTACAGTAAGTGTTAATTTGTAAAACTGTGTGGCTCCCCCTGACCTAGATCCCCAGAATCCTTCCCCATGCATGTGCAAGTGCTCCTCATGCTAATGAGGAAAGCATGCTCCTTGGAGAGGAAATACACACATCATGCTTTACATCTTAAAGTACTCAAGATGTTTTTTTGACATGCCAGAGATAAGTAGCACGAGGCACAAATACATCCAATACTTGATGAGGTACCATACTGCTTGATGAGATACCAGAATATACACAAATCCATTATCACTCAGTGTCTTCCACTACACATGCTGAGACTATCAATAATCACACTTAGTTTGGATTTCTGGGTAATATCCTCAGTTGAATTCAAATACAAGTATAACCTGGCACTGAGACTTTTTTCCTACATTATAGGAAAAGCAGAGCTAATTCAAAAATGTGTTGGATTCAATGAGAATTTTGAAGTGTGTGTCTGCAACTACTTGCTGCAACTGGATTTTTTTTTTTAAGTTTTACACCCTTTTTCTTCTCAAATTTTCCAGCTTTGACTTAGGAAAGTACAGAATAAGACGGTAATAATTCAGTTTTCTTATATTTATGATAAAATTGAAAAAAAAACCCAGCATAATTTGAATATTACTTTTTTTTTTTTAAGAGATCTGGCCTCGGTTAACTGCCTTTGAAAAACAAACCAACAGAAGCTTGATTAGACTCAAAGGTCATACTAGATCAAGAATAATAGTTAAAGAATTAAAATAAATATAACCAGCCAAAAATATTATAAGCATTTTAATGAAGTCATAGAATTCAAAAGAAAATAAATTATTGACTGGCAGACTGAGCACTTGGAAACTTGCAGCTGGCAAAGAAAAGAAGCAAATGTGTTCTTTGCAGTATTTTAAATTCATAGATTACTCCAGTAGTTTAGAACTAGGGCCTGTAACAGGACCTGTAATCTTTAGCCAGTGCCTAGCTGGTTATGTTTTCCACATTGCCAGTGAATCAGAAAACAAACACCTCAACAGCACTGCAAATTCCTGTGGGGTTTGTGCTCATGTTATTATTTTTGCAAGGTCTGACTCCTGATCCACCTGTGTGTAGAAAACTCTTATTCATGCCAATGAATACAGATGTAAGAAGAATGCTATATTTTATCTAATTTCTGTGTTGAGTAAAACAGAACAAAATTTGGTTATAAGTGGTATGAAATAATCACTATGAAAACATCTCCATCTGGACATATATACTACATTCAAAGAACTATTCATAATTACCTGGAAATAGACATTATTTGCAAGACAAATGAATAACATTGCAAAACCCTTTCATGGGCTGAGAGCAAAAATAATAAACCAGCCTAAGTACTATACTGCTCTGGGTTGTAGGCATGACCAGAGAGAATAAAAGTATGAAATAACACAGTCCATCCCAAGTCCTTCTTGATGTGTCAACAGGACTCAGAATCAGGTCATTACATGCCCCCTTGCACAAGTGTATTGCAATCCTGTTTCATTGTGTGAGCCTCTCTTTCCCGCAGTACGGCTGCATCCAGCAGGGCACAGGATGAGCAGTATTCCATGAGTGAGACTGCCGAGATTCCTTTCCATTTGTTACCCTTCAGTATAAAACTGTGCCTCATTTACTCCACACTATCTGAAGTTTCCACAGAGGAGTCTTGTTTGTTGTTGCCCCTCTGATTCTTACTGCAACAGTATTTGTGCACATCATCAAGAACAAGCTCCTCCTTAGCTCCCAGTTTAGGGCAAAAAAGTGTTACACACATTTGGCAGAGAAAGAAGAGATTAAGCCACTTTCTTTGTGTGATATAAGGAGCAAACACCAAGGGCTCAGAAAATACCTAGCTTTCTCAGATGGCACTCTAGTGCCCTAATTCAGCTGATCTCTTCTGTTCTTGGTGGTTTAAGCCCCTATTCCTTGTGGTCTCTGCAATGAATGTAAGAGTAGCAAGACTAGCAAAAGTCGTTTCAGGACAGTGCTAAGTTTGGCACTCACTGCTCAGCAAGGAGCTGCCTGTGAGCACTGTGGAACTCAGTGGGTTCATGTAGCAAAAACCCAACAGCAGGGCTAGGATCACTTTGGGATTTAATGGCACTTTCCCAGTGCCACTGGGACAGACTCAGAGAGGTTATATTGAATCGTGCAGTGGTAGAGGAAAGAAGAAATTCCACTTTGTAGCTCTGTTTTCTGGGCAAATATTGAACAGTAGTTTGGAGAAAGGACAGCAGTGAAATGATAGAACTGATTCTATGATTCAATGCTGAGACAGTCACAAAATAGGAGAAAGTGTCTTGTGGTGCCAGATACTGCCTTTCACAGCCAAAAGACTCTGCTTCCATTAACCAGTCCTACATGAAGGGAAGCAGATATTTGGAAAAAGGGGTTTTACCACTTCTGGTATTTGTTGATTCCTAGCAGTGGGATAGAGCAGCTACCCCAGCCTTTTCCCCTAATGCTGCTCAATCCTTGCAGTGCTCTAATTGCTCCATTTCCAATACAACTTCCATTCACAGAGGAGAATGGGGAGGCCTTTTCATCTTGCAGGTACTGCAAATTTCCTACAGGGAAATACATTAACTTTCCTGCAGCATTGTTATGAAGAACTTCTCTGCAATGTCTGACATCCCCCAGTATTGCCATCATTTGGCCTTGACAGGCTTGAGAAGTGGGCTGGTGTGAAATATGTGAGTTTGCACTTGTTTGCCAGTAAGTCTCTGACCTGCCTATTACATTTCAAGTGTCTGCCATCCAAATCCTTCAGTCATGATGTGTTTGAGATTCAGTGGTAGCCTTCCTAATAATGCAAAATGCCATCCCTTATTTTTGAAGATTGGATTTTCTAGGGAAAAATCATTTTGGACTACTACTTGGACTGAGAGCAAACAAGCTATTCCAGGTGGAAAAATTAAAGCAGAGAGGTAAATGGAACTGAAAGGGGTCTCAGAGATATCTTTGTGTGGCTTTAGGGATAGGGATTGCATTAAACTCTTGACTGTAACAAACATGCATTTCATTGCAGCTTCATCTCCAGCTGGGAGCCCAGCTATGCATGTTGTAAAGTAATACACAATGAAAGGATAGTTGTATGGTAAAAACAAAGCATCAGGATGGACTAGGCACTGAAATAAGCTGTCTAGTCTGTTTCTATCTCCCTTTGAATAAATACTTGTAAAATTGCTGTAGTACTTGCGCACCTCTTGGAAGTGATGGATTGATAAGCTGATTTCATGGAGGGCTATTTTAGGTGAAATACAAGGTGTTGAAACATTATTTGAGACACTGAAAAGAGTATTCCCTGTCTGCCTTTAGCATAATTCTTAATCATTTAGCTAAAAATGTTTCAGATGGTGACAAGTTTTAGCCAGTATAACTGGTATAATCAAAAGTGTTTAAATGTACTGTTTTGACCATGGATAGGCTTTTGGGTTTGGTTTTTTAATGGTTATTAGTTTATTTGGTTGGTTTTATAGATATCGAAATTTAAAAAAAAAAAAATCTAAATATAACTTAACCAAAAGTCTTCCTGGGTTATCTGCATAACCCAGAGAAGACTGTCATCCTCCAAATGGTCATTCTGAATCTTGAAATTAGATTATCCTTTGAAACTGGCTTTCAAAAGAGTATTTGCTGACTATTCATGGATTACAGGATAATTAAATAGTGGATGCAGCTCACCAGGTTTCAGTTCCTGATAGGTACATCTTCACCTGAACTAGTTCATTTAGGCTCAGTGGGGAGAAATACTTCCGAGTATAAAATACACATTTCTCACAAAAGATGCACATTTTTCCAGGCAGCCATGGACAGAATTTATAGAGTGGCTATCAAGTAAATCTTTCCATTGAAGAAGTCTCAAGTTATATTCCTAATGTTTAAATACCTCTTTATTCTCTGTCCTCTACCTGTCCTGCTATGAAATAGATGTCCTGATTATCCTTAGCATTTAAAAGATAATACCTTGATTTTCCACACAGCTTGAAATAAAGATTATTGTCCCCAAAACATAAGTATATAATTTGATCTGTCTCTTACTCTGAAGTGACAAAACTTTTGTTGAACCAACTTCTTGGGTTCAGGATTTAAATTTTAGGTAGTAATGCCAAACCCAAAAAGGCCAGAACTTGGGAAAATCTGCCCAATTTAGAAGAGGAACATGAGGCTTGGCTCTTTTCATGCCAGATGCAAAGCTTATCCTCCACATTGTTGGCAGTTCTACTCTAGGCCTCCCTTTTTCCTCTATCTCCCACACTCCTTGTCTCCTTTCCCCCACGTCTGAAAAAGTTTTGCCAGGTTTAATTTCCCTTTCTTCGCCATCAGAAGAGAAACACTGTTTACAATCTAAAATCTATGAGAAAAGATTTTTGTTTTTCAGGTCAGTCTGCTTATAAGTACCCTTAGCATCAGCAGAGCAATATAATAGTTTTGTTTAAGTGGCCAGAAGCCTCTGTTTAAGAAGGGAAAAATATGCACTGCGGCAAGCATTAAATGAAAAAACCTGAAACCCCCAGAAATACTTATGAAATGGAAATTAAGCTAGTGTTTCAAAACAACTTTTTTTTAAAAAAAAGTTTCATTTCATTTTCTGGCTTCATTCAGTTTTCTGTTTCTATGTGTTCCAATTGTTTTGGTTTTTTTTTTAAGAGATGTATTATTGAATTCTTTTTGCTGTAGATACTGCTTTGTGGTAAACAGAATTTGATCCCTCTTTTTCCAATCCTTTTGTTAGGCTAAAGAAAATTATTCTAATGCTTTCTGATTTTTGTTTAATAAGAAGTTCACTCACATCTTCCAATTTTCTTTCTTTCAAAACATCAAATAATATAAAAATTTTCCTCTGAATGTTGTTTCCACCTTCATTTTTACTCCTTTTAAATATTACTCTTTCTGCTCTTATTAAAATAGTAGCACTATCTTGGCTTATGAACTGTCACAGGAAAAATGGCTCCTATACAGATGATTTTGCTGACCAAGGGTTACAAAAGTTTTTTTTATGAGACTCTACTTGATAACAGAAAAAAGACTCCAGTGCAGTCCTGTTGTGAATATCCTGAAGTGGAAAAGCCCATCTTCATTTACCATGAAGGTTTTCTCCTTGCTCTTGGCCATTCTTCTTTAGTCTTGCTGCTCACTGCCTGTTCTATGAGCTTCTTATCACCTTTTATCCTTCAGACTTCTTGATCTCCAGAAGCAAGGTGCTTCCAGAGCCTGTGTTAGAGTTAGGTAAATCAGTTGCTTGCTCACTTCAGGCCACTGCTATCCTCAAAGGCACCTGAACACTAATGGTAGTACAGAGAGCAAAACTGATGCACTTAGAATCATAATCTTAGATTTGTTAAGGTTGGAAGAGATCTCTGTGATCGAGTACAGCCCTTAACCCAGCACCAACCTGTTCACCACTAAAGTGAACAGTGTCCCCAAGTGCCACATCCATGTGCTTTTTTTGAACATTTTCCGGGATGGCACTTCCACCACTGCCCTGGCAGCGTATTCCAACACCTGACCACCCTCTCAGTGAAGATTTTCTTCCTAAACACGTAATCTAAACCTTCCTGTGTGCCAGCTCTCAAACCAGAGGAAAGCCCAGGCAATTTTCAGACAAATGGCCTCTGCTCTGTTCCTTGCACTAGAGTCTGTGATAGATACGTTGTGTCATTGTCTGCGCAACACACAGCAGCTAGTTCAGGATGTTTCTGCTCTTTCTTATTCTCTTCTGGGTGTTGATTATGTGCCCAGTCTTGTATGATGCTTAAGAACATATTGTTCTCTCGCAGAAGGTCATTGCATACATATTGGATATACAATGCAATTCTAGACCTCAAAAGAGCTCTTTCAAAGTGATTTTCTTTCACTTGCTAGTAAAAAAGGTCAAAAAAACCACTGCATTTTTCACTCTGAAGCAAATCAAAAGCAGAGTTGGATGCTCAGGAATTTGTTCTGCCAGAGATGATGTTATGCTTAGAGCACAGGGGTCATTAAATCTACCAGTATGTTCTTACAAGAATAAGGCACAAAGGCTTCACTAAGAGTGAAGCAAACTTGAGCCATAACCCTGCCATGACTTTTTAGACCCATCTAATAAATATCCAGGAACCTCAAGTTTTGTAATCAATATCTCAATTCCTAACTATTGTCAACTACATTTTAGAAATTAATTAAATGCCTCCTTTGTGAAACACTTTTTGTGAATAAGGGTAAGTGAAGATGGTGAAGGGCCTGGAGGGGAAGCCATACAAGGAGTAGCTGAGGGAGTTTGGCTTGTTCAGCCTGGAGGATACTCAGGGGAGACCTCATGATGGTCTGTAACTTCCTCACAAAGGGGAGCAGAGGGGCAGGCGCGCATCTCTTTTCTCTGGTGACCACTGACAGGACCTGAGGGAATGGACAGAAGTTGTGTCAGGGGTGGTTTAGGTGGGAGATTAGGAAAAGGTTCTTCACCCAGAGGGTGGTTGGGCACTGGAACAGGCTCCCCAGGGAAGTGGTCACAGCACCGAGCCTGGCAGAATTCAGGAAGTGTTTGGACAATGCTGTCAGGCACAGGCTGTGATTGGTGTGCAGGACCAAGGGTTGGACTTGATGATCCTTTTGGGTCCCTTCTAACTTAGGATATTCTATGATTTTATGGTTCCTCAGGAATGTCTGTTTTCTTCATCACCTTTCAAATGACTTTGAGGTGGCCTTCATATCCTGACACTGGCTTGATGAAGTCTTTTCTCTTTATCCAACTGCATTTTTACAATCAGTCTACATTTTCCAATTGCAATTGTACTTCCATTTCAGCATTTGAATCTAGCTCCAAGGCTTCCCTGACAAATAAATCCCAGAGTGGTTTAGCATCTGTACAAATGACATATTGCAGATACAGTGCACTGAAATATGTCGTAAAAATTCAGATTTTATATGGTAGTCTAATATATTTGAGGGAAAGCACAAACTGTGCTATCCAAGAGCAGATGTTAATTAGTAAGTCTTGTATCACACACGTTCTTTGCTCTTTATTGTGCTGTTTCAGAAGTGTATTTCCAGACTACCTCAGTTATCTCCAAGACAGTTTGGGTTTTCTATCATCTCAACAGTCTAAGAGGACAATCAAATTCTTACCTTTTGGAGAAGATGTTTTGTCTGAGCAGTTCCATGTGTGCTAAAGCATATCCATCTGGCATCTGTGAAGGGAACTCAATGTGATAAATATTACTACAAATTAGCATAGTTTTAAACCTTGGCTCCAAAAGGATTTAATTAACTTTATTTACTGAATGGTCTTGGGATGTATTTTAAGACTACTCCCTGCAGAGAGATGAAGGTAAACACAGACTTTGACACTGCATGCTTGTGTTTGTGTGTGTGGATGTCTGCTCTGAAACTTTCATCCAAAATACAGGTTTTGTTTTCTTGTTCCAAATGGAATATCCAACAACTTAGTCATTGGCAGTAAAACTTTTGGGTGCCTGAACTCTTCAAAATAAAATGTCAATAGCTGTTTTTTTTTAACATATGACTCAGGGTAAAAGCGCTATTTGCCAAGGTTTATCAGTCATTAAACTTTCACTCAGTACAGATACAATCTGTGTGCCTGGAGTTGAAACAAGAAAAAACTCGTATTCCAAGGCATAAACAAAGATCTCATATGATCATAGTGCTGACCTATCTTTGGTTAAAATACCTTCCAGAACAGCTGTGGATCACTAGGCACATACTTATGGATGGGTATTTCATTGGCAGATTGATGGAGGTTCTGCTTTTGGCAGCAGCAAGTATTAGGTGTGGGATGAACAGCAGTAGAGAAGCAGCCAGTTTTGTAAGGAAGTGTAAAAGTAGCAGCAGAAGATTAGGAAGGGCAACTGGAACCACTTCTAGATGTCTGGACAGATGGAAATGAATTCAGACACTTTGGAAAGTAAATTAAATTACAACTCAAGTATGTGCAAAAATTAAGAGACTGATTACAAAAGATGTTAGAAAAACTTAAAAAAAAAAAATTATTCAGTAACTGCCCAGCTTTGTTGTGTTAAGTGAAATAAAACTCCAGATGGACCAACATCAAGATATGTAAATATGGTGAGGATACTTCAGATTGATATCTTGTAACTGGCGTACACTAGTAGACTGATCCACCTATAAAATATCACACATTCATAGTAATGATTTCTGGAAGACAGAAAGAATATTACTTCACAGAATGAGACTGGGTCAGGTCCTCAGCTGATGTAAATTGCCATAGTTACTGTGATTTCAGTGGAGTTATGCCAGTTAATTCTGAACTAAATCTTCAACTGAAGATTTTACTTGTAAAAGTTTCAAATGTTTCATTTAATACCTTCTGTGCTGGAGAAATTCTCTCCTCCACATTTCCTCTGTACTTCTGATTTTTTTTTAAAAATTACTCAGCCTCTTTTTTCAGCGATAACGGCCTTTTTCTGAATTAATTAAATTAGAACAAATATTTTCCAGGAAGACATACTAGGAATGTATCACTGGGATTCATTTGCAAAGCAGAGCAAGCCTAGTCAAAATGATGTTTCAGTTATTCATTTTTGGAATCTACAGTTACATTGGTATTTGTCTTTTATTTGTTGGAATCTGGAATTGACTTTCAACATAATTTTGGTTTTTTATAGTACTCTTGACTCAGTACATGTGAGATTTGGTGTCAATTGAATATTCTTATATGTGTATACATATATGGTCAGTTTTCTTTTAGGCTTATGTACACAAAAGAAGATATAGATCATTTTAATATATAATATAACATATTTATAAAATATATACATCATGAGATTAGGAATGATAGGGCAAACCCCAAAATATTGCCCAAGGTCTTAAGAAACATGCAGTTCCCAATTCTGAGATTTTTTACATTATCTTTGAAAATTGCTCATTCTCTTTGTGTCAGTTCCCCTTTACTTATGGTTTAAGCCCAGCTGCAGCCAAGTCCCACACAGGCACTCACTTCCTCCCCCACCAGCAGGATCAGAGAGAGAATTGGAAGAGTATAAAAGCCAGAAAACTCATGGGACACAAAAGCTGCACATGCAAGAAAAACAAGGAATTAAGTCCCCTCTTCCCATGGGCAGGCAGGTGTGCAGCCATCTCCAGGGAGAACAGGGCCCCATCACACATAATGGTGAGGTGAGCTGGGAAGACAAACACCATCACTGCAAATGTGTCCCTCCATTCTTCCTTCTTCCCCTCACCTTATATGCTGCCCACAATGTCATATGGTCTGGAACATCCCTCTGGTCAGTTTGGGTCACCTGTCCCAGCTGTGTCTCCTCCCAGCCTCCCACACAGCCCCAGCTCCCTTGCCAGTGTGGCCATACAAAAAGCAGAAAAGTCCTTGGCTCTAAGTCCTGCTCAGCAATGACAAAAACATCTCTGTATCATCAACCCTGTGTCCAAGGCAAATCTGAAACACAGCCCTGTACNGTACATGTGAGATTTGGTGTCAATTGAATATTCTTATATGTGTATACATATATGGCCAGTTTTCTTTTAGGTTTATGTACACAAAAGAAGATATAGATCATNAAGAAAATTTCCTCGACCCCAGCCAAAACCTGCACATACTTCTGTTTAATGAGACATATTCTCATTCCTTATCAATAGTGAGGATAAAACTACTGGTACCTCATGTGCTGCCTTGACATGGTCAGGTGGAATCAGATTCATCCCACCCAGCCTTGTCTTCAGTGCTGTAATCTTTAGTCTACCTTCACAGACAAAGGAGGAAAACCTAATTCCAGAATATGCTTGTTCTTATCCATCTTGTATTCTTCTCTTATGCCAAGGTGAGTCCATCCCTGAGATGTCCATTTTGTTCTCTTTGGGTTGGAAGGAGTTTAGATTTCTAATCTTGAAATTGCTGAAATTAGAGAACTTAATAACACATTATTAATTGATGATTAATTACATGTACAGCCACATAAACTGGCTTGAGAAGACTGAATTTTATAAATTGTGATATACCTAAGCCTACTCACATAATAACTGATGTTCATTGCTGGCTGGGAATATCCCAACAATTCATAGCAGAAGTATCTGAAGGAGGAATTTGAGGGGGGAACAGATGATTGCAATATAATCAGGTCAATCTTTAGGGAATATTTTGCAAAAGATCAATCATCAACTATCTCTTTATTATAACCTCCCAGATATTAGACAAGCCATGTGTCAGTGCTTCTGAATTTGAAAGGGGGGAAAATATTCATGGCTGGAAGCAAATCTGTGTATGTGTTGATAAGCATCAAGCAGATATAAAATTAAATTTTGCTTGGTTTATGCTGATTACAGAACCAGTACAGATCTATGTAAAGGCTTAAATGATGTGTCACCCTTATGATCTATAAAATTGCCTGTTCCATAGGCAGCCCATTAAAGTGATCTCTTATGCCTCAGGATAAGGATTTTTTCAGGATTTTTTTTTTCTTTTTCTTTTTTTTCCTTTTCTTTTTTTTTTACTTTTACCTTTTTTTTCTTTTTTTTTTTTTACTTTATCAATGCTTTCATTTTTGGGGAGGCCATAAACTCAAGACCTGTGCCTGGGAGGCAGAAGCTCTCTGTTTGACCTGGGATTGCTCTGTTTATGCCAAAGCAGGTTGCAGGAACAACACACAAATAAGTTAGATTTCTGTCAGTAGGATGCATTTGCTTGACCTCAACTTCCTTTACTATTTCTGGAGCTTATAATTTATATGTAATTATTTTAATATAATTTATATATAAGCCAAGGTTACCTTTAGCAAACACCATAGCTGAAGTGAATTTCCTCCTCCACACTGAAAATTAGACTCCTCTTTGAAGCTCTGTTTGTGTTAGCCATGTTTTCTCCTTTGGCTTTCCCCTGCCTTCAGAGATATTTGGTCTCTGATGCAGTTCTTCATGCAAGGCAATGGTCACTGACTGTGTCCTAAAATTGGAGATGAAGTCATGTTAAGAATTTTGAAAATTTGAGTATAAAATACACTTTATGAATAGTATAATGAATAATTTAAATTTATTTTCTTTACACCATATGCCACAATCCTTAGTGAATTGTTTGGTTTTATTAACTTTCCATGGAACCTCTTAGGTTTTTTCACTGGCCAAATTCAGAATAAATATCTGGAAAAAATATGTTGGATTAAATACACTGCAATATTTTAGATAATAACTTCTCTCTACACACACAAATTGCATTATCACAGCTGTGTAATGCCCTTTTTACTGAAACTGACAGCAACTCCAGACAAGAAACCTGTGCATTAACTTTTCTCTTGCATACAACTCCTACTTGGTTCTAACTCATTGCTGACTAATCAGCTTTCTGGCAGGGTCTAATGTATAAAACGCACCAAAGTAATTTAGAGCCACTTTTGTTCTCCCATCACTTGTGTGAGGAGGTACAAAATACACAATTCAACTCATTGTGCTTTATACCACTTCATAACCAGCCCTCATCTAGTTTTCCTCTCACTAATGGCAGTAAAAGGATTCTGACTAACTTGGGAAAAGTATGGCTTTAAATAATTATGGTCTCCTGAACACAGCTCAGATGGTAGATACACTCAGCCTTTGTATTTCCTGGGATATTGGCCTAACCAACAACAAAAAAAAAGGCACAAAAACTTCATTCACATCTCTTTTTTTAGTAGCAGAAAGGGATATTATGTAACTTTGGAAATTCGATAAAGATGGAGCCTCAGAAATGGGCGAGTTAATGGAAGCATTCTGGTTTCCTCAAAAGAACTATGTCTCTTTGTAACAATCATGGCTGAAGAGTCCCCCAGGGCTTGAAGTCCTCTTCTGTACTGCTGAAAGGATAATATTTAGAACAGACACAATCAACTACTCATCCCCTGCCCTGATTTATGCTGTACACTTTGGATAACACTCATGCAGTAGCGGAAATTGTCAAAGCTTTGCCTATCTTTTAAGCCCTGGGCAAGGATGGAAGGGGAATAAGAGTCTTGAATGAAACACTGACTATAATACACTCTGCTGCTGTGCATAGTAGTTATAGACACATTAATATGCTCCTCTGGAAATACTTTTGACCTCTAGGTGTTCAGAGCCTCAGTTTAGTCCTGCTTTTGCCATGAATAAGTGCTTTTTGCCTACAGAATCTGTTCTATGAGGCACCATAGAGAGTGGCTACTACAGCTGATTTACAGTGTGACATGAGGCTTAAGGAAATGCCCAGAAATACACAGCTGGAAGAGCAGAGAATGTCAGAAGACAAGGAAGACTGGATGTATCACAGGTGAATAAGGAAATACTCAGCTTAAAAGAAAGCCATGAGGTTAGGACATGTGTTCACTAAGACACATAAGTGGCAATGGTAACAAGGAGAGAATTTTGTTTGATGGCATTTAGTTCAAGAATGATGACTGGTAGGTGAGGTAACTTATTCATATAATGTTTAATAGTTTTGGCATAACTCAAAGAAAATATAGTCCTCTTCTCTAGGCTTTTAGTAATTTATTAGGCTCTGGGCCACCCAGTTTCACCACCAAACAAGTTCCCTGTAGGCAGCAGCGGGGGGTACTGGAGGGGTTATTCTTTAGGCAGCAATAAAACAAATTTTTTTCCAGATAGGTCAGTGATTCTCAAACTAATTTTCCTTTGCTTCTCAATGGGGGGGCCTTGGGATAGGACACAGTAATAATTATTTGGCTCTGTGGCTCCCAGGAACTATAGCCCCTGTTTTCTGCTTCTGTGTGTGCGGTCCATCTGTGCCCCTAATCAAAATTACTTCTAGGACAGATAGAAACTTCTTGACTCTTAACTGCCACTGCTTCTTGTGAGAATCTGCCTGGCAGTATGCCCACTCTTCTTTTCCATTCTTTTTGTCTCTAGTTTGAGAACTCTGATCCTAAGACAGGTTTTGCTTTTATATATATATATTTATATGCATTTTTTAAAATTTAAATTAATTGGTTTCCTGAAGCTTTCAACTTCCTTGAGGAATTTGGAGTTGATCTGGTGAATAATTTCAACCTTTTTGCATTGCTAGTATCTTCTTTATTTCTCCCCTCTCCTTTTGTATTTTAAATTCTCCTCCCTCATCATCACGTTATTACATTGACAGCTTGGGAGGGTGGGGGGACGAAAGGAATAACCCCTTTTTATTTTCTCATTTCCCTTCGTTACCTCTACTGCTCTTGTTTTAACACTGAGAGAAACCATTGCAGTGTTGTCATACTTTTTCATTGGCACAGATTCAGTGTTCTGAAAAGCAACCTCATGCTCTGAATGGCATCTCTATTTGCCAGGAAATCACTTATTTACTCATGAATGGCTACACCCCTAGCTGAAACTGTCAGGTGTTCTAAACACATATGGAACTTCTTTGGGATATGGAGGTTTTGGCTCTTAACTAAGAGGCAGTACATACCATCAAAGTGGAAAGGATCTTCTTGAATTAAATAGAAATGTTTACAAAAAAGTTTAAAACAAGAGCTTAAAGAAAAAGGGGAGAAACTCATCAAAGATAATTTCTTCTTTACTCTGTCTTGAAAAACAATTCTCAGTAAGTTAAACCGGGCAGTCACAGGGAGCCCTGCCTATAACTGTTTTGGACTTAGAAAAGTTATTTTCTTAATGAATCCTCCACTTAATCAGGTGTTATTTGCTCCACATAGTTAACAGTGTGGTGTGTTATTGCCATTCTAGGCAGACCTGGTTCAGAGAGAAGTTAAACAAGTCCATCACCAAATAATCACAAAATTTTAAGCATTTTTAGTAAGTGATCAAGTATTGTTAAGAAGTAGAAGAAACTGAAAAATGGTACAGGATAAATATAGGAAAAAGTTTAAGGAAATAAATACGATTCTGTATCTATGAGATGTGCAAGTGCTTTCAAGAACTTCCCTGACATCCTCCCTGACAAAAGTAATGCTCTTATAGACACTGGCTTGCCTACTGCAGTGCCTGGCCAGAAAACCTTCACATACAGAGAAGGATGATAAGCAGGAATTCTGTAGAAGAGAAAATTCTCTGGAATTAATTACCTGATTGACTGCAATAATTGGTATGGACCAAGCAGGCTCGTTCAGGGTGAAGCTGGTTTCCTGTTGTCTTCACCCTGGCAGAGATTCGAATCAGCTGAAACAGAAGGTAGTGCTTGAATGCTCATGTCCATATTCTGAAATTAAGATAATATCACCTAGCTTCTTAAATTATTTCTTGGTTACAGCTGATTTTTTTTTAAAGGTAGAATTACCATCTTATGAAAAGGATATTCAATTAAAATTCATATGCTGAACAAACACATTCCCTGAAATTTAAGTACTAGCAAGTGCAGTACAACTAAAGACCAGAGATAATTAAATAGTAATGATAACAAAAAAGCATATAGGTATTTTTTATCTATTTAAACTCTTAAAATTCTGAAAAAGAAATGAATCTGTCATCCATTTAATGTGAGCAGGCAAAGAAAAAATGCTCTACTAGGCAAATTCATACCTTTATCCACAAAATCTTATACCTTAAATATAATAAAATTTATATGCTGACCTTTCAAGAAGAAACCACTGGAGGATATTGGAGATGATAAACTTCATTGTGAATACTGTAATACTGAGACACATTCATATGCTTTGTTATAAAAAGACTCTTTTTGGATGATAATTCTAACCAGCCATAAAAATTACTAAGCTCAACTCCACCTTCTGTGTCTAACACTGCACAATTGTTCTGTCAGTCATTACAGACAATACTGAGATTTTGATATTTTCAACGTGACTGAAAGTGCTTATATGACTGAATTAAACTCATTAAAATACTGCCAACTTGAAATCTTCATGGACAATATATTACGGTCTAATACAGATGCACTTAACCCAGTTTAACCCTCATTTTGCTTGTGAGAATAAATCTTTGGGTTTTATCACTGTAAAGAATACATTTCTGTGTGTGTCATTGCTTTGAATAGGTTGGGTAAAAATCCCACTCTAACCAATCCAGCACTCCCAACACTGACCATGCTTTAATCACACTCACAAGCACAGGCAAGAGAGGGCCTTAAATTTTCAGAGCACATCCCAGTGGAAGCATTAAAGATCTTGCTAGTGGAAATGGGCTATCTAATACCACAATAAATATAAATCTGCCTGGAAAGATCGTGATTATCCTGGAAGTCTAACAAATTGAGACACTTGGTTTTGGTTAGGAGAAAGCTTTCAGGTTCCTCTAGTGTTATCTGCCCAACATTCATTTCATCTCATGCAACACTTCTAGATTTATGTTAAACTGAGGTGTACAAGCCCTTCTATTTTTTATTATATTTATAGTTAAACAAAATGTTTACAGTTCCTGTGGCTGAGAGTGGATGAATTAAAATGCAAGCTTTGGTGGGACATGTAATTAGTAAAGCATGTTTGATCAAAAAGAAGGAAATAAAAATAATAGTTAGACTGTTAGAGTCCTTTAGTTTTATATTGCTGTTATCAGGTCTAAAAAAATGACCATGAAATGTTTATATGATTTTAAATTTGGCCAGTGTCTAATATGATGTATTACTTCACCTAAGTGTTTTGAGTGAATCTTATCTGCAAGAAGACATTTGTAAAAGTCTTATGTTCATATAAATATACATCTCAGACCTTATAATTTCACTTGTGCACAAACAAATAAATCATTGTTTGAGAGTAGAATATGGAAATTTTCATCCAAACCGTTCATTTTTTCCTATTAGAGTAGACAATAAAGTTCTGAAATAATCTTTCATATGTCAGATGAAAGTGTACTTGTAGGAAAGAAGAGGTTTTTCTCTTTGATGAAATAAAAGAAGACTGTGTTTATTAGATGTTATTTGGGGATTTAAAACAATGAATCTTCTGAAGAAATCCAGGAAATACTGTTCTGCTTGTAAAACTACCAAATTTCTAATATTCGGCTGATCATTCTGAGACTTTTTGTTCAAAATCTGGATCTTACACTGGATTGTTACCACCAGTTATATTCATTAGTATTATCAATACTAATGTGTTCTTGGTAACATCTAATGCTTTGGTCTCTTCTGGATGCAGCTTAAAATCATAGTTTATTTGTGTTGCCTTTATATGTGTTAAGGATTCAAATTATTCATGCAGAGTGTACGTAAGTGTATGCTATAACTGACAAAATCTCAACATCAAAACCTTGTGGCTGGTCACCTGAGACTCTCTTTGCACACAGCAGAGCTAGTTAGCAGAGAGATATTTCATCACATCTTAAAATAAATGTCAAAAATAGGTCAAGTGTATCACACCCTGGAAGTCCTTAATTCTGTCTATTGACATTTGCAAACTCAGCTCTTGATGTCTGCTGCAGAAATCTGAGCACAAGTGTTTATACTTTCATTGTCAGATATGATTAGGAACTTGAAAATAGCACTCAAGTGATTGGAAAAACATTCCTGAAGCCTCTACTCCAAATCTGTCCAGCTATTGAAGAGATGTATTTATGAGAATTAAAATGAGAACTTAAAAAAAAAATCTGTCTGGAGCTGTGATAATTTTATTTTCTCTGACTTTGGGATTCCAGTGGCACACACAGGGGCACAGGTTTATGTGTGCTCATTGCAAAACTCATGAAAAGGCAATGCAGCCTGGCATGACAGCTAATGAGCACCAAGTTCACTTTTTGTCACTAGTACAGGCTGGACTCAGCAATGAAAGAAGTGTTACATGATAACAAGTATTCTGCCTGACATGAAAAGTCATGAAAGAAAGAAAGAAAGCAATAGAAGAACTCAAAAAATATGGAACTCTTTCAAGTACTGAAAAAAACCCCCTGATATTTAGAGCAGTTAAGCTGAAGACAAAGAGTTTTGATCAGAGACAGTAAAGAAACTAATTGTTGCAGCAGAGAGCACAATAGGATGAGAGAAGATAAAATCACAAGCAAAAGAGGGCCAAGTGGTTCTTTCTGTGTCTTTTGGAGTTGCTGATAATTGACAGTTCTTGGATTCAAACCAAAAGTCTTGCTGTATTTGATATAAAGATAACCCCAATAGCTTGGAGGGAGTTTCATGAGTGTATCTTCATGAAAACAGTATGCATTTTTAACTGATGACAAGTTCATTTCTGTAGAGTAGGAAAGAAAGGTGTGGAAAAAATGACTGATTTCCAAATACGATAAGAAAATAAGGTAGTGTTTAGTTTAGAAGGTGTGTCTGACAGCAAGCTTTAATTTATATGCCCAAAAGCCTTGGAAAATCTGGGGTGGGGGAAATAAACCTTAACAAAAATAGAACAATCATCATTCTGGGGTATAATTTACCTGCATTAAGGAGGCAATACATATCATGCCTTGTTTTGAGCAAAGTCTCTGGATGTATGGAGATTAGATCCAGCAGCAATTACACCATTGCCTCTGGAACACTGCACATTTTCAGGTGTGTAACACAGGGTAAGGAAAAAATTTGATTTATTTAACTATATGAGAAAGAGAGAAAGAGAGAAAGAAAAGAAAAGAAAGAAAAGAAAGAAAGAAAGAAAGAAATAGAAATACGTGTATGTTGTTTATCTAATATTCAAAATCATAGTATCAGTATGTGGAATACAAGACTGAATTATCATTGTTTAACTCATTACTCTCTGTCACTGTTTTCTGGAAACAATGGATATTTTTAGCCCACCACCAGTTGTGAGGTTATAAATTAGTTGTGAGATTTTTAAACTTATTTGTGTTGCCTCAGATCTGAAACAGGATGAGCTCAAATATGTAAACATGTGAGCTCAAATATGAATGTGCAATAACTTTGCTAAATCCTAATTAGGTTGTGTACTCGAGTCATTGAGCCATTGGATCTACACTCAGTCACTTAGAAGCATGCAGTACTTCTTCCATGTCTGGGGGAAAAATAACCTTGATTTCACCCAGAAACAAATCCGTAAACCGTCTAGGACAACTTTCCCATTCCAAATCAACATGATTTTTTAAGATGACAACAAAGGAAATCTGCATTCATAAAAGGCAGACAGGCCAGTTTCTGAGAAGTTATATTTTACTGCAGGAATGGATTTAATCAGGTCAAAATCACAGACTTACAAAGTATCACATGGATCAGAAATTTGCAGTGTTCATTTCTGGGTTTTTTTGTTTGGTTTTGCGTTTTTTTTTCTCCTTATTTACAAAATCTGATGTACAGGGAAAAGGGTCTTGAAGTTTCATTAAAACTAATTCTGGTGCACCTCTCTTCAAGAAAGACTGTCGCTGAAGACAACAAAACCAAAAAAGATCATGAAAAACTGATTAAATGCAGACTCTTCTGGAAAACTGAGGTTCAGGGTCATTGAACTCCTCACTGTAATCCTAAAAGTTTAGCCCAGCTAAAGCTCTGGGACTTCATTGAGTCAGGAATTGCAGTCTACCTGATGAATCACTCTTCCAAGGGAGACATGGAAGCTGTGGCTTAACTGTTTTTTTTACAGGGAAAGAGAGCTTAGGGAAAAATCCACTTAACCCTTTCTTGGAGTTAGCAGAATGGTCATTGGACTGGAAATGCTTCAAAACAATCTGAGTTCAATAAACCACTCCTGAATTAATGCTGTTAATTAAATTTTCCAACAAGTTTTAAAGAAAAACATGAAATATTTCCGTTTCTGGGTCTTTCAAATCATAGTCACTGAAAGGAAAACACATTTATAAATTTCTTTCCAATGTAAATTAACCAGGTTTTCTGTACACACAAGGGTCCATTTAGAAAGAGAAATGAGAAGGAGTTTTGACTGCTCAACAGCCAACAGACTTATCTGCTCCCAGCAGAGTCTCCTTGGTGTTGAAACGCTGCTCTTGTGTCTAAATGGAAAGCAAAAAGTCATCTGTTTAAAGAAAATTCTGGTGTTAGTGTTGGGTTCTCATGAAAGGTGGGACTTTTTAAGGAAACAAGCTAACTTCCTATATGCAATTACCAGCATGCTATGTTTTTTCCTTTAAATCTACAGTTAAACATGAGCCTGCTTGGCTGCCTATAGAAGAAGCATTAAAAGATGCAATCTGTTCCAGTTACAGTAACCTGCAGCGAATATTTCATAATTGAGAGCTGTGGCGGCATTGAATCCACACCTGAAACATTAATATCCTTAAAGCAGATAAACAACTTCAGTGTCAAGGACTCTTTTCCCACCAAGTTTCATTAAGCTATTAAAATTCACACCTGAGGCTGCAGGGTAGGGTTGTTAACAGCTGACTTGGAATAAAGTATACCCTAGATAGGGCTTATTCTATTAAACTGACTTGTCAGAAGTAATTTCACTTTGTATTCTTTCCACAGAGCTTGATGTATGAAATGAATGTCTTAAATTAAGACAGTAAATGAAACTTGATCCTTTGTGTTTTAAACATGGATCTGCATACAAACAATTGGTGGTATGGCTGTATTTTTCATGATGCAACGACATTTTGCATAGTTACCAGCCACTAATGAGGTTTTAAGAAACTACATTTTTAAAAGTCAGGCTATGTGTGCTCATGGAATATATCTGGCAGCCTCAGAGAAAGCCTGTCACACTAAACAAGTTATTTTTCTGTGAGTTATCTGATAAGTGGCCTGTATCCGTGCAGAGCTCTAATGTAAATCTTTAAAAAATGTAAGAAAGCCTCAATATGATCACAATATGGTCCTTGGTGTTTTGTAAAGCCAACAACTCTTCCAGCCAACTTAATATTCCAGCCCTGGGAGGGACTCCTCCCTGTGTTTTGGGAGCTCTACAAGTTGTTTCTGAAATTCCAATATAATTACTAGCTTTATACCAGAAATCCCATGGAAGAGGCCTGATTGGAATGTATGCATTTTCCAAAACTGTATGATGTTTTAAAGGCTTCTTTTTGTAGCTCTGTTTAATGGAACTGACTCCAACCTCAGCCTTACAAGAACAGAAATACTTTCCTTTCCAACATGTCAAAATATGGTCACTTGCTCAGCTTCAGAAAGACTATATTCATATTCCTTTCCATACTGCTTCTCATGTCACATCCACAGGGCTCTCCCTTTAACTTTCAAAGCATTCCTTAAAATTGTTCCCCGGGCTGCTTACAAATAAGCAAGCTAACATCAAGATAAGACCTTTGACCACTATTAGTGATCACTAGATAGACCAATATTATTTAATTTCCTTAAAAGCCCTTGGCTGCCTCAGCATAACAGTTTCACCTCCACATTTATTTTTCAGCCTTTGGTCATATAGATTCAAGGTCCAGTAGGCCTTCTCTTTTCATTCAGTGTAGATGCTGTGGCATTTTATAAAAACAGACTTGGCATGGCATTTAGATCAAGATTGATAGACTTACAAGAAAGACATTTTCATGTGCTATATTTAATATCCTTTCTTATTTATTAACAGTATAGTCAACATCCTCAATAGGATTTGAGGCCATACAATTCACTTCTAAAGAGACAAAATAAATTCAGCTCAGTATCTCAGATTTAGGCACCTGAAGCCATCTGGGATGCTTGAAAGTATCAAGCATAGAGACAGAACTGATAGATCTGACACACTACCAATGATCTTCTGAAGCGACACTTCAGGTCATTCCAAATTACACTGGAGGTCTAAATTGCATCCTTAGTCTGAATTCCACATTTTGCCTGTAGAAGGTAATCTAGATTATGTAAATTTATTCTGTCATTAAGGAGAGCCAAAGTATCTGTGGCAAAAAAAAAAATTGGGAAATTCATATGAGTGCTGCTATGAGGAGTGCATTAAATATTATCTCTCTTCAGATGTATATCCAAAATTCTTCTTTTCTTTAGACACCTTCCTAGGCTTGTACATTTGTTCATTTGGTCTTCCCCAGTCTGGCAAACTCTCTATTTCTAAACCCATGCAATTCCTGTGATTAATGCCTGATGCCAAGACCACGGGAAAGACACTTCTCAGAACTATTTCCCTCTAAAGCACTCAGTCTATGGTGTAGATAAAAGGTACCAGCTGGACAAATTGCTTGTATCTTTCCTTCCAGAAGAGAACACTTTCTGAAAGTCTAGTAAAGAAGACTTATTCTGATCTAGCTGGTGGTTAAACTGGTTCTGATCTAGTAATTGCTCTTTTAAAATACACTTTCTACAGGACTGTAGCCTAAATTTAGCATAGTGAATGTTTTTGTTCAAAGGCCACACTAGTCAACAATTTCCAGTGCTGGAAAATATTATAAAAATTACTGGGAACAGCAGGCTGTCTGTTTTTTCCAAAAGCATTAGAAATTACCAGCTCTGAAATGAGACCCAGGCTCCCGGCTAGCCTGGAAATGGAATAAGAACCACCTATTTCTCCAATACAGTTCTTGAATTAATTCTGGCTTCTGGTTGGAAACATAATTAATTTTCCTTTCATTTTTACGTTCTTGAAAGTTTTTTTGATTAAAACTGGGAGGTGACATGACAGGAGAATGCCAACTTGGTGCTACTTGTTTCTTGAGAACAAGAAAACCAGTTCCCTCCATGGAAAAATTCTGTAAGTCTGAGGGGAGGGATGGGCTGAAGGAGAGAGGGAGATGGGAGAACAGGAAGAGAAAAAGGGACATTAGTAAAAGGGAAAGCTGAAAACAGAAAGCTGCAAAGTAGAAACTGAAAAAAATTTTGGGTTGCTGCTTCCAGGATTTTGTTCTGAAAAGGAGGACTTGCTCCTTTTATAACTTTGGGAAAGCAAGCAGAGGCAGAAATGGTTTCTGGCCTAACCTTTCACAGCAGCTTGGCTGAGCCGTAGACAATTTTACAGTGGAGATAAAACAAGTTTCTAGGCAGGCTTGAGCATGGAACAGGGGTGAACTCCAAAAGCCCCAGGTTTTTAAAGAAAAACTAGAGGTTGTGTCAGGCTTTAAAGAGCATCTGGATTAGAGACCTTGGCTATGTTATTATGATCTGTAGATATACAAAGTGCCTTTGCTGTGAGCTGATAATCAATGTTTTTCAGAAATTAAGGTGAAAATCTTTTAGTGAAAGATTATCAGATTCATCTCTGTAAAAATAGCAACTGTTATCTATCTCAGAGGCTTTAAGTAAATGTTAATATTTGCATAATTGCAGACAAACATATTTAATGAATAGGAGAATTTGACATGTTCTGAAAAAGCTTCTTAAAAGAAAAACAGCCTCAAACTCAAAACAAACAGCAGAAAAACCAACTAAAATCCTGCATGGGAAGCATTTCATTTTAGTTTATTCCATCCTCGATTAGTTTAAATGAAAATATTTTATTATAGAAACATGGTTTAAGAATAAATCTCTGTTCAAGTCAGCACTGGAGTAGTTACTTAATTTCCATTGGCACCTGTGGGACCCAAGCACATGATTCATATTAGACAGATGCTTAAGTGCTTCCCTGAGTAGGACTGTGACACAGTGACCCAGCCCCAAAAGTGTGTTAATGTATTATATGCAGTCTCTATAATATGCCAGTAAACCAGAAATAAAATGGCTGCTTGTGCCAAAAACATCTCATGATATGTAGCTTACAGAATGGTACATTGTAGGTTTACTACTGTAATTCATTTTTATCACTGCAGTTCAGCTGATTTCCTGACAGAAAAGGTAAACAGGACAGAAGAATCAGCACTCCATGATTCCTCTGTACCTAAAGAGATTTATTCTCAAATAAGCTTAGGAACATTCCTTCTGCATTCTGATAGACAGCAAGCAGATTGAAGAAAGGCCATGCTATTCCTGGGGCTCTCAAACAGTAGAGAAATAAAAGGATTCCTAAGACATGGATTGTAACTTTGTCAGCATTCGGCAGAAAATCCTCAAATGTAAGTGAAAAGCAGAAACGCAGTGGAAGAATAAATTCATTCAGAAACTCCTCAGTTCACTAGTTTAGAAATACCCTCCCATGACAGCTAGGATAAGACACATTTTAAGATTGTTTCCTTTTTTTATCAATTTATTTTGTAGGTGCTTCCAGTTTTGTGATTAAGTGTCTCACTTTTTGGCTTAGCTGGAATACAATTTGTCTTCCTTTTAAGTCCAGAGTTCAAAGTGATTAGATAAATCTGGGGGAGTACATAACACATGTTGAAGCAAAAAACCCAAATAAATCAGTGTTGCAAGTAAGTTCATTGCAGGGTCTATATTTTGAGAGGAATTAGGGCATTGAAAGCAATGGTATGCTCTTGCTAAATTCCAATGCTTGGATCAAGGTCTGAAGGAAACAGGAATTACTCCTAGATGGTAATAGGCCATTCATGACTTAGAACTACACTGTCCCAGGGAAATAAACCCTGAACTGCTCGTTGCATTGAAAAGTGCTCCAGCTGGAAGACTAGGATGGAAAAAACCCAGACAGCTGGAGCTGAAGAAGTGACAATATGTAGGTGAAGATGTGCAGGAGATGCATTCAACAAGGTGAAGTCCATCCTGTGATACAAGGGCTCTTGATGCCTGAGTCCCAAGAATGGCAACATGTGCACTGAGAAACAAAAATGCCCCAACTGTGAATTTCAAAAGTTTAGTGTTGAAGAGGATTTAAACAACAAGGTTTAAATGACTGTGTTTAAATTGATTGCCACAGTTTCTGAATTGAACCTGAATTTTGCTACAATGACTGAATTGTATTCTAACTGATGAAAAATGTACATGACTGTTTCCCATGCTGCTGCCAAATAGTCACTGTTCACACAGCATTCATGCTTGCTACTTTTTCTAAATGGACTACAACATGCATTTGGTCTGACCTGACTGAATTTTTTTTTTTTTCATGGAAAATGATTCTATTTTATATCTTGCTAAGATGGACCTGCAGGTAAACTTTCTAAATCCTCTTATCTTCATTGAAATTCCCCCAGAGAAATGGGGGGGGGTGAGCTTGATTCCCACCTTACTCAATCCTGCCCTAGAGACTTGGGTTTGGTGGTGAATACCTTCTCTCAGAGGAATTAGAAGACAACTGCTTAAAATTCTTGAGTTGATACAGATCTGAAATTATCACCCACCTCTCTCTTTTTTTACCTTCCAAAGAATAAACAGAATTGCACACAACCATTTAAATGAGCTTAAAGTGAAATGTGTTCAAATATTTCCCACTAAAGTCTTACTGAGGAAAACCTGTTCTGTCATTCAAGCATGTCCAAATCCACAGTAAACATGCATGTTCTCTTTTCACACAAAAGTCCTGGTAGGAAATATTAAAAGAGAATACAAGAATTCTCTAAAAAAACCCCTACAAATGCTCTAGTTTGATTGCAGTTGTATTTGAGTACCTAGAGCATCACTACTGTGTTGCTTTGCAATCAAAGGGTATTTTTATTTTTAGATATTCTTTCAGCCACTGATGGAATTTCTAATCAACAAGAACAATTTCATCCCTTGTTATCTTCTGTAAATTGTAAAAAAGCTCCTATTTACATTGAGGGGGCACAGAGCAAACTTCACATATTGCAGGAGAAGTAGGTTGCGAATGTCCACAATGTCTAATGTTAAATATAATTTAAGGATTTCTAGTATAATGTGGGATTGAAGATGCTTTGCAAATAGAAAAAGGCAAATCACGCTCATTGTCTCAGTGCATTTACTTGCAAATGCAGATCTGCCCAGCAAGGTAGTGTCCCAGACACATTACCTGTGTCTGAAAGTAGGAGCAAATGAGGGAAGTTTGCTCCTTTCTTACTTCATTTGGTCTTGCTTTGTCTTTCTTCATAAGCCAAACTAAATATCAAGTGTATAAAAACCACTTGGAAGTGGAAGAAACAACAAAATACCACAATGCATTTCTTGACTAGGATACTTCTCCCAAAGCAGAACTCTTTTGGAATATGGCGTTGGCACTCCAAGCCTGTATCCAGGCAGGGACTGTGAGCTGGGTGATAAGGCACTTCCTCCAACCCAGACTTTTTCTCTTCCAATCTGTCAAATGTTATTGTCCATTTCCCTGCATCATTGTGAGTCTTAATCACTGAGGACAATGCTCATATAATCATCAGTGGAGAAAGGTTAAGGGTCTTAATGTGCCCCAAGCACTATAAAAGCCTCAGAGAAGAGGTTCAGTGACTGAACAATACTATCTTAAAGGATAAAGATGCTTTTTTTCTCCTTAATGTATACAACTAGATGTTCTTTTACTGTAATGAGCAGAAGTGACTATAAAGGTCACTGATAATACTCTGTATTTATAGAACCATTTAGAAATATTCCTATCTCTTCCCATCATTGTGGAGGAGTTTTACAATCCTTTCCTTTCATCAGGTTGGCCAATGACACAATTTCTTCTACAAAGTTTTTGGAACATGGGTAGAATTTGGAACAATAGTCAGGAATTTGGTTGTACATGTTTAGGCTATTACATATTCTTCAGAATTATTAAAACCTTTATCTACTCAGGGACTTTAGTGAGACTTTCACAGTTCCATATATAAAATTAACTGATTTAGATAAAAGATCTCTGAGATTGAGCAGCTTCAAGAGCTTTCTGTCCTCTGTCTAATTATCAAAGCAATCATCACCTACCTAGCTGATATTTCAGGTTCTAGGTTTAGCAGCATTTGACATCTCACACTCTCTTTGTGTCCCTATTTTGAAGCAATGAAAATCAGATGGCCCACTACTGTTTTAGCAGTACATTTAATGGGTCATGGAACCTTTTTTCTCTGAAGTGCCAATTTTGATACAACAGCGCACACCCTAAATTAAATAGTTCCAGTAAAAGGATCAGTGCAGCCAACTTGGCTTCAAATTGATGTAAGTTGGCCTAGCACACTGAGTAAATCCTCAGGAGGATGGTGTTAAGATACCAGAGATACTCTGCCATTGACATCCAAAGTACTTCCAGAAAGTAGTCATACATTTCTGTTTCACCATAGGCACATCTGAGGTGGAGAAGGGCTCAAGTCTGAGTCATGTGGTTGTGGAGGCCTGTGAGGCTTTTGTATACATTGTGTATAAAAGGGATATTTCAGGCTCTGGGATGTCCATTTGGCACTTCTTCAAGAATGTGAAAAGCAGGCTTAAATGAAAAATTCAAAGTTCTGTAATAGCTGATTCTTCCACATAATAAGAGAAAAAAGACTTTTTTACTGAAAGCAAAAAATTTTTTCCAATAAAATAATTCTAAAAGAAGCAAAATATCTTTTTTTTTTCCCCACATGATGTGATCAAGCACATTTGTCATGGGTAATTTGTAAAGTGCATGCCTTTAACACTGTGTTGGTCACAAGATTTGTACACTACAAAGGCCCAGTAAAACCTCAGAAAAAGCTTGGAAAACAGATCCTTGCTCATTGTAACTAGAGCATGGAACAGACTGATATCTGAGCAGTGAGCTAACAAATGACCCATTACAGAGGTTATTTAAATGTTTGGAATAAAAATGGTAATGCCTCTTTAGGTACTTCCAATGGCAACACAGGAGTTTGAATTCTCTGTTGTAACAACAAAATGCTACACAATTTAATGAGAAGAGCCTGAACTATTAAACCCTACAAAGGTCACATTAATTGAAATCTGTGTTTAAGCCATTTAACTGGAAGTTGGTTTTTTTTATCTGGAAGTTGATTTTTCCTCTTTTGCGGTTAGAGTCTATCATTATCTAAATGTTTACACAATAACATTGATACAGTTTCTCATTTTTGAGTGAATGTATAACCTACTTTTTGCATATTGTGATGGCTATCACATTTCTGCATTTTTGTTTACCTTTAGCTTAGTATTTTTAAATATCAAGCACTGGTAACATAGTCACTAGCAGTAGAACATTGCCCCCATACACAGTCCTAAGGGTATGGATCTGCACCACAAATTCACCCACAGTAAAATCAGTATTTTAATATTCTGTGCTTTATTTTTTTTAAAAAAACAGTGGTTTTAGGGCATATCAAGTGTGAAGGGCTTTCTTTGGAGCTGAGAGACCCTGAATTCCAGGCTGGAGGTGAGAAGGTTTACCTTGTTCACCTCACATACACAGTGGGATTTTATAGGTACTGTAGTCTAGACTCCCTCTGTGCAGTGACAGGTCCAGAAGATGACTCAAGTCACCCATTACAATATCATCCATTGAGTACAGTCTATTACACATAAAGGGAGTTGAATAATGCTGCAAATGTCTTTAAAACATAAAAGAAAGCATTTTTAATGATGGTTCTCTGAGTGTGGAGGCTCTGGAAAGCTTCAGTTAATTTACTTTGTTATGAAATATTTTCTGTTCACAGAGAAATGTGTAGGGTTAATGAATACTGACACCTGAAAGTCTTGGAGATCTAAGTATTGGAAAGACATCATCTTACTGCACATCCCTAGAGTCAACCAATGCCCCTTATCAGTCACTGGATAACCAGTTCCACTGTCTAGGACTTGTTTTCCTTAAATTAAGATTGTTTCATATGGTCCTCAGAAATCTAGCACAGCAAGCCAAGCTAATAGCTTTGTGCTTCATTTGCCTGAAACAATTATTCTGGTCTTTTCACTTGGAGGCTTTTTTCACTCAGTGGTGATGACTAGAGTTTGGCTGACTTTTTTATGTCTGGTCACTCTAAAGTTTTGTTATCTGGTACATGGATAAAACTCCATACAAACCAATCTAAGGTAAACAAAACAAAATGAAACTTTAGAAAAATGGAAACAAACAGATGGGAATTGGAGAAGTGTTCCATGGGATGCACAGCATCTGCAGGCTTGCTATGCTGAACATTTCAGATAAAGAGCTGAGAACTTTAGCCAATTTCTTTACCTCTCATTTATAATTTCATGTTAATTTTTGTATCATGGACATAAACCAATCTGCTGCAAAAACACACAGAAAATTATTTCTATAAAGCTGAAATTGTTGTGGTAAACAGCACTCTTACTTTATGCAAGTAGAAAAACTCGGAGCAGTTTTACAATACCATAACTAGAAAGAGTTCTTTAGCAGAAAACTTTGCTTTGTACCTAGAATGTATAAGGGAATAAGTGATGGAGCTTCAGCAAAGCAAAGAATATTCATAGCAAACATCTGGCTGTACAGTAGGTTTATAGCTAATATAGAATAATTTAAACTTAAGTCACATTCTCTCTTGTAATTAGATAAAGTGATTCCAGACCATTCTGGCTTGTAGCCATTAAGACTACTAAATCCTGAGCAAAGGTTCATATTTTTAGATCTCTCTTTCCACTGGTGGTGACCCTTTCCGGGAAACTATTAAACCAGTGTTCTTCATCACATTAGAGACAAGCAGCACAATATTCTCTTTCATTTCTTTCCAGATCTTGTTCTTCTGTTAGGCTAAATTCGTAGCCCTGTGTATGAGATCCACCACCTATCCACATGATCACAATGTTTGCCCTTTCTTATGGGCAATCTGTCAGCTGTCATCTGCCACATTTTACCATCATTCATTTTTAGTTAGAATGTTGAATGATTATCTTGATATTATCCTTTTACTTTAGCACTTTAAAAATCATTGTATTACTTATATTGAGCTGAAAAACTAGAGAAGAAAATATATACCAGAACAAGAAGAAATTATTTTAAAAGGGACTAATAGATAGATATTCTGAATAGAAATCACAGAAGTTTCCTTACTTCCATGACCTAAACCAGGATAGTGTTGTGCCATACCACCTCAAATAAAAAAAAAAAACCAAATTTTTACTTTGAATTTGAAAACTGGGAGAAAACAAAAACTGTTAACAACTAGGCAGTTAGCAGTTTGTAGGTCTCAGGTCTAAATCTGGACACCTAAATTTAGGAGACTGTGATGTAAATATCTTCAGGTCTGTGAGAGACATTGTTCTGTCTCTCATGGAAGTCAGTGGAGACCTAGCACAGGATTTAGTCTGGTTTGATGTCTGGTGGAATTTCAGGTTCCTTGTGGCAGCTGCTTGGCCTCCCCCTGCCAACTGAGAAGGACGTGGCTCCCCTGTGAGTCTTTTGTTGTATCTCCCAGTCCTGTGAAAATCTCAGACTCCCTACAGCATTTCAACTGGTGTCAGACACCTACATTTAGATAAATTAATTGAATACAGTAAAAGCTAGAGATCACAGCTGGCCAAAAGCCAGATTGCCTAATCTAATCTAATCTAATCTAATCTAATCTAATCTAATCTAATCTAATCCCATTTGAAATATTTCATAGAATCTCAGCCAGGCTCCAGTTGTCACTGTCATACATCTCCCCGTTGTTTTGTATCATCTGATAAGCAGCATGTCTTGTGTGCCACGAGATGCATATACACCATGCAAATGAGCCATGCCATAAATGTCTGCTCTCAGAGGATCTGAATGGCTTTTCCACGTGGTATCAATAGTATTCTATCAAAATCTCTGTTGATAATTATGAGATCTTAGACACCTACTGAATATATAAAAGTGTGCATATATGTTCCTGAATTTAGACATATTTTATACAACCAAAATCTGCACTACATTAAATTTTATTTATGCCAGTCTTTTGATAGTCCTAAATAGCCCTGCAGAGGGACAGGCTTTCCACCTACCCTTGTTCAAACACACAGATCCAGGAGAACAGCTGGGAGTGTATCTGTGTAAGTCAGCAGTGGACAGTGGTAGCTGGTAGCACTCCACGCTCACACCCTCGAGACCAGCTGACCCGAGGTTTTGGCTTTGTGCTCCACAGTCAAAACACATCCCTGAAGGTGCTCAGTTCAAAAGTGCTGTATTTTGCTGCCTAAAGACTTGGTTAGGCAGCAGTTCCAAATGGAATGCTGTCCATGATGGGAGTCTGGCCTTAGTCTGATGGAAGTAATAGCAGGTGTGGAGAGATCCCTTTGGAAACAAAATGGGCCAGCACAATTTTTGTGTTAATGCAACATGTGTTCTTAGTTTCATTTGTGTGAAACCTTCTCTGTCCATGTGCATTTGTGCAACTGAAGAGAAAAGCTAACATTATATAAAATAACACAATGCAACTTTGGAAAGCAAAGTGTGTATCTGGGAGACAACTGTTCACATCAAGGCCCAGTTGGATTTTTTTAATACGAAGGCAACTCAGTAAAACCAATGAACAATCTTCTTGTTGTAACTGAACAAGATTTATCCCTTGCTGTCTCATTTTTACAGCTGCATGGGGTGCTTATAAGGGTCAGGATTCTGTCCTTTTTTGTTTTTACCCTATTCCCCAAAATTTCAGCTTTCAATCAGCAAGGTCACAGAATCCTTTGGGGGAAAAATACAGAAATTGGCAAAGAATTTGTTCTTGCTCCTCTGGTTTTTTATATTTAGGAACTACAAGCTTTTCTTTGAGCAGCATGAGCACAGTGTTTTTACTTTCTGACACTGAGAGGTTTTTGGAAATGCTTGATGTGATTTGAGTTTACTCTGTGCCTCTTTCTGTCTGCCTTGGAATAGTGCTTGATATTTCCAATGTATGTACTTCTGGTGTTTGAAAACTGAATGGTAATAAAAACAAACAACCAAAAAAAACCACAAACCAACAGCAGAACACCTTCAGAGAGGAGGAAAACAATGGAGGAACTCTGTTGGAATCTAATGGTGAAGATTAACAACTCTGAGGAGAAAGCTTGAATCTTGTTCAATTTGGATTTTTCTCGGGAATGTTTGGGAACATTTCTGTTTAAGTTAGCTTGTTGTAACCTGGAAGAAATCACAGCTTTAATAATATTCATCTGTGAAAATCTGAACAAACTAATTATGTTTAGGCATGCCTGGGCTGAGGTGTTACCCTAATTTAAGGCAACATTTTGTGGCTTAGCAGTGCAATAGTCACAAACCATAAGGAAACATAGAAGAGATTATTAAGTCTCCTCCTAGCAGGAAGAACTGTGTGTGGTCCTTCATCCTACATGTACTCTCAGTAAAATGCAGAAATCACTGGAAAATAAAGATGATTAGTGGAGCAAGAGAAGTCAGCACAGTGAATGGCAGCTCACATTTCTGGGTCAGCTGGAACTTAGATGTGTCCTTACTAAATTTCATGACTTGTCAAAGCCTTGGAAATTGCAAATTGTGAATGGAGCTTTAATATAGAGTGTCTGGGAAGGAGCCAGTTGCCCATGCAGTTGCTTCCCAAGAAATTAAAGAAGACTTAAAATGTTTTCGGAAGTACTTTGGGCAAAGAATAACTTCTGATTGTATATAATGCTGGTTTTTATTGCTGTGCATTTCTAAGTACACATTCAAAAAATGGTGTATTTGTCTCCTTGATTGCAGGAGCACCTAGACAGTTCACTATAATTTTACCAAGATACTCATTGGGAGATATAATTTGTTTTTATTAGTGGTCCTAGAAACCTACCCTGGCCTATAAAACTGTCTAGCTGAAGGATTACACATATATAACTTTATTTACTCTTTTCAGCTCTACCTGGCAAACATTTCACAACTGCACACCGTGTTTCAGTGGAAAGTAATCATTGTCCTGCCAATGGCAATCCTCAGTTGTAAATTTACCAATCTTCAGCAAGCAACACTGATTAATCCCAGATGAGGACATGATTCTCAAAAGCTGTGGTCACAGCGTTGCAGATCTGGGATGGAAAACGAGGGGTCACATTTCTGTTTAGAGTGGCACATTCACATCTCCGGCTGTCTTGTGCTTTGCATACCTTAAAATCAACAACTGACTTACCTAACCTGGAAGGAATAAAGCAAAACAAAACAATACCCCCACAAAACACTGTTGTGAAATGAGGAAGATTAGAAACTTGCCAGTATGGCCTTTATATCTGTCATATCTTGCTGACTATTTTGCATTCCTATGCGATTGCAGCAATTTCTAAGTATGAAACTTCCTTTTCAGTGGTGTGTGTGGTGGGAAGTTATAAATTAGACCTATAGACAAATACAAATCTGAGGCAGAATGTTAGTGTGGATTATTCACAGTAAAAGAAGGAGCTGTCTTTACTGGAGCTGTCAGTGACTCTGCTATCCCACCCAAAATACTAGATAATGATCTGTAGGAAAGAAATCTGTGCTGGCAACCAGCAGAAGTAGCATTAATAGGTCCTTTTTACTTCCATATTAAAAAAAAAATCTTTCAACACAAGCATGGTTTAGTGGGTATCTGGGGACTTAACTGAAATATGTCCATTTCACTCACATTTTGGTAAAAACACATACATCTGAGCATGATCTTTTTCCAGCTTGTAGAAGGAAAGTGACTTAGGAAGGAAAATTCTGCTTTAAGGAGTTAAACCTCTGATCACATACTTTGTTCCCACTCTGTGTGACACTTTAAGCTGCCTTTTCAGTTTTCCTCTTATTTGAAAATTCCCTTGCAAGTGGGGAGATGGTGCTCTGGTGATTAAACACAGATTTTAGTGGCTTGCTTTATTAACAATGTCTCTGTTTCTGCCAAATGTTGTTGTTGCTTCAGGATTCTCTGGTGTGTACCAAGAGCTGGCACATCTTCCTGCATTTGTTCTGGCACTTTTCAGTCCCCACGGTGCAGCAGCACAGGCACTAGAGGAGTAATCCAGAAAAACGCCCCAGGGACAGAAATGCCAACCAAGCAAAGCCTGACTTGAGTAATGCAGCCAGCATACTTGAACTGTCCTGGAAAATAGGAACTGGAGCAATGGAATTGAATTTTACAAAAGATACTATTAAAGAAAAAAAAAAAAGAACAAGGAGAAAAAAAAGGTTTGAATTGAGCTCAGTTTTAAAGCCAATGTGAGCCTGAGCAGGGAGCAGTGCATAGCTGCTCCCAGGACAGGGCAGGAATTAAACTGGTCCACGTTTTGCCTGAGAGCATGAAAATGATTGATGGCATCTTTCTTACAGGCATTGATTGTTTTCTGCTTAGTTCTGGCTAGGAGAGATGAGAGCTGCCTGCCATCCATTCCCACCCACCTGGTGATGAGGAAGGCAAATTTTGACCTTCCTTCATCACAAAGCCTGAACATCCAGAAATGCAATTGTCCCCATGAGGGACACTGACCTGTATCCTCCTGCAGGAGAGCAGGAATGGTCTGTCCCCATCAAATGTGAGGCAGGAGCACACAGAGGCTCAGGGATACAAACTGAAGTGTAAAGCTGAAAATGGAACAGCTTCATGACTAAGAACCCAAATTTGCACAAAACACTCCAGAGCAGCAGTGTGAGAAGACATATGGACCACCAGGCTGTGATTTGAAGCCATAGTTTTCCATGTGGAACCTGAAGTCTGGGCTGTGATCTGCAGTGTAATGGGGACATCTCCAACCTGCAAGGTGCCTCAACCCAGAGATGTCCCTGTCACAGAGAACAGACACCTGGGTGTACTGAAAGCAGCTTTGTTAAGCCAGCTTGGCCTCATTCTCCTGGAGAGACCAAACTTGTTCCAGTTCTGCTCCCACCCTAATCCTGGACTTGCAGAGAAGTTGCAATAAGGTCAATTTACCCTACCTGCAGTATGGGAATTATGGTTCTTGTTTAAAGTGCTCTGTGATCTGCAGCTAACTGTGAACTATTGATTTCTTTGTTCCCTGCTCAAAAGAGCTCTTGCTTCCATTTAAGAATAAAACTTTTTTTCTCAGAACAGTATTTTTTTTGCTCTATCCCCAATAAAATTAATTTTAAAATATTATTATATTAATTTTCATTTATTCAAACATGTGAATCATCTTGTTAAATCTTCTGCAATGCTTTCCCAAAAGCTTTTAAAAGAAATACAATTTTTCCGAAGAGTCACTTTTTAACACAGTATTTCTATAAAAAGCAATTTATTTCTTTAGATAGGACAGGTAATATTTTCTTTCTGACATCCCACTGACATTTTGACACTCTTCTGCTTCCCTCTGTTCTTGGATAACAGAAAACAACACTTAAGAAATTACAGGGGATTTATTTACAGTGAGACATTCATCAGTGAGGTGGCAATAGCCACTCTGATACTCATTGCAATCATAGGAGCTTAAATAAATTCCCGAACAGCTGTGATGCCTCCTCTCTCCAGCTGCACTGCCCATGACTATTTTAAAGATCATTAACAATACTCATGTAACAGCAGACTTACAATCACCACACAATGTAAAGTTCCCTGACTAAACTAACAATTTTCCATTACAGTTCAAAATTGTTATTAATGGCAGGGATTTGCATATTTTAAAATATCATTTTATGCTTAATTTGTCTTCTAATGACTCCGAACATGCAGTGTTTCAGTAATGACCCTTTGGACTGTGTTCTGCTTTCTTTCTGAATTAATCCTGACAGCTTTCTCACTGTAAGAAATCATTGATTTCATAGTAGTGTTGCAGAGATTTCAGTCATAGTCTTGAATCTGCATTTAGTTGTCATGACTGCAGCTGAACACTTTTCAAATGTTTAAGCCCTTCTGCTACCTCAACACCTTTTTAGAAAAGCCACCTCTCAGTGCCCACCAGGAATTAGCCATCAAAGCAAAGGCAGTTACCATGGTCTGGGAAATCACTGAAGCATCAATCAGGAAGCCTTTTTTCTCCTTTATTTGCTTGTTACCTAGGAAGAAACCCCACTGTTTTTATGTCATTGATTCTTCCTTGATTGCTATCTTGATAAGTAGATTAAACATCAGCACTCTGTAAGGTCAGGCCACTCCTGCTGCTCATAATTTCCAGTTCTATTACAAAGATAGTGTCAGTTTGCCTCAAACTCACTGACACATGTGTTTCACTTTAAAACTGAAATCATCTCGTACAGATGCAAATCGCCTTGTTGCCTCCCCAGGGATTGTGTGAATTGGCATCCCCCATCATAACCTCTCCAGCTCGTGTGTTCCCTCAGAGCAGCCACTTAAATTCCACCTTACACCTGCAATATTGTTCCCTTTAGAAAGAACTGCTTTCACTCCACAGGGATATGTCAGAATATAGCTGGTGGAAGCCAAAGGAGTCTTCGAAAAAAGACTTATTATATTTGGATTTGAATAATAAAGGCTTCTCTGCAAGACTGCAGATTACCAAAAGTCCACTTAAACCAAAATCTCTTTAGCATTCAAATAATCATTTAGAGAGGAACTCAGCCACCTAAAGAAACTCCTTTCCACTTCATCATCATTCTGGGAATCAAGCCCTGAGACTTTTCCAGCAGTCTACTGGTATAAGACTGGTGTAAGAGGAAAATCAGACTCAGAATTTTCAGTTTTTTCCAGCTATTAAGTGCCTTTCAGTAATTTCCTTTTTTTGCCATTAATTCCAAAGAATGTCACTTCCTCAACCTTTTTCATTCCCCCCTTTTCCATTTGGGTAATGAAAATAGAAGGTAAGACTCATGGCAGCATTACAGCAATGAAACCATATTATCACTGCCTTCAGTTTCCCCTTCCTGAGCACCATGCTTCCCTACTGAGTTTGTATATATCTAGATTTTCTGAACATGGAACCTTTTTTTTTTTTCTATTTTTAAACATTAAATATTAAATCAGGTCTTTCCTTTCAAAATTACTCACTGGATAGATCTCTTATTCATTAAAGCTCTTTAGCAGTTTAACTGACTGCCAGTAAATTAAGGAAGGATGATTCAGGATTGGGTCATACCTAAACTTACTACAGTTTAGTCCACTCACAGCATATTATTTTAAAGATTCTTTTTTAAATTGCATTTTTCATCATATCTTTGTTGATGATATGCTGTGGGAGCAGCACAGGTTTTTGACTTCTGCTTCATTGACACACAAGAACCATTTGCCACTTCCTCAGGCCAATTATCTCATGCACTTTCCATTTCAAAACCTACCAACTGAATTCATTTGCAAGGAAATAATCCTACATTAAAGGATGTCCCATGAGTAAAGGCTACTTACTCTGTGTAAAGCAATGAAAAAATCACAGTCCTTAAATTATAATGTTGGCATTTCAGCTCTTTAGTTTCAGACTCCCAAGAGCTGTTTCCACCTTTTTGAGGTGGAAATAGTAATTTCTATTAAGATGTGACAGCATCTTTCCATAGACATTGTATCTCAAGGAATTTTTGAGAAATTTGTGCCAAACCTCTTATTTGGTTCAGTTGGTATTGGGAGACTCTCTGATTGTCAGTTCTCATGGTTGCTTGGAATCCTCTGTGATAGTTATGGATTTTTTTCCTTTTTCCTATTGCAAACCCATCCTGATGGCTTTTGCAGTGTACACTACCCCGAATTCTTGTGCCAGTTTAAAATTCTCTGCTGCCACATGAACAGAATAAACTGTAGCAATGGTATGCAGACAAATGTGTCCCTTTGTTTATTGCAATCGCATAAATCTGTGTGTATTGATACTGGTGCAAAGGTCTCTGGTGATCCTGAAAGAGAGAATTGGGGCAGGATATCAATCTCTTATGATCCCAAAATAATGCCATGAGGTCTTTAACTTCCACTTGAACAAGCACTAAAGGCAGAGAGATGGAAACTTGGATTAACTTCTTAGCCAAGTGACACCTCTCGCAATGTTTTTGACCCTTACTTTAAAGCTGTCACCGGTTGCCTTGATTTATGGAAACACTATCCTTTTAAATCCTCCTCCCTCTTATCTCTGCAGGCAGTTTCCTGATTTGCTTTTCTTTCTCTTAGATCATCCATATTATTCCTTGACAGAGGCTGTGTGGACAGCCACACTTTCGATGGTACTCAGAAAGAAAAATGATTCTCTCTTTTCCAGCTGAACAGAAAATATTACAGATGGTTTTAGTAGTTTCACTCAGAAGACTCCAAGACTTTTTGTTTCAGGTTACAGAAAGAAAAATAATAATTTTTTAAAAAATGCAGGAAAATATCACTGCAAAGTCGTTTTCATCTTACTCTAATTTCACAAGCTAAGTTTCCCAGGAAAATCTGAAGTGCACTATAGTAACAGGATACCTTTTCCATCATTCCAAAGAGCTTTCGTCAGTAATAAAGAACCTGTTGGGCTAACTGTGATTCACCAACAAAAATAAAAGCTGGCCCCAGCCCCAGAGATTATGTCTATACACTAGTAGTGTGCAGAACCATGACCAGGGAACGGGTCAGAGCATGAGCACACCAATATCTCTGTTATTTAACAGCTGCCATGATCCCTGTTTTGCCTTGTGCCATTTACTGTTATCCAGACAATACCTGGGTGCAGTTCAAGAGACTGCACATGCCTGTTTCCCACGGGCAGTTTGGGTGTTTTCATCCTGGTGTTTTTTGGAGAGAAGCAAGAGCCAGTGTCTGAAGTCAGGCCATGCCATATCATCAGGGGTGAGGGGCACAGAATGGTCTTTGTCCATTTTTACAACTCAGACACAGCCAGGGAGTCTGCAGCTGACACAAGGAAAGTGGCAGCACAAGAAGACAGTGGAGTATCAGCCCAGGAGAAGGAAATTTTGTGAGGCATCACCTGGAGAAACATTGTCTATACTAGCATAGTCTCAACTGTATTTAAAAGGAGCTTTTCTAGAATCTGTTGGTCAAGATGAAATAAATAATGAAGTCTGGCTTAAATGCTAAGAATAGATAATAGAGTAGGATTGTTAGGTTCTGCTTTTTAGGCAGAAATGCACATTAGTTTTAAAAATTATATCAAACTACCATTGGCCACACTGTTATTATCCCCTGCCCATACTGGTGGCTTTCACAATTTCCTTTGGAGAGAGGACAGTCAAGCTAATTCTGCTCTCATCCAAAAAAAGAGAGTGATGAGGTGGGACATGAATGAAGCAGAGCACATTTCTCCTACTCCAGTGGTGGCTGATCTGCCTTGTGGAAGCCTGACCTTTCCCAGAGACTCATTCAAACACACCCCATAAAATGTTCAATACTCTCTATTATGTTCATCTTTCTGCCATGGGCTAGGAAAATCTAAAAAAAATGGCTGAGGTAATTTTGCAAAGATGACTACTGTTAAATTAGTTACCATATAACAGCCCTACAGTTGAGATTGCTATCTCCTTTGGTATGTGAGAAACTGTACAAATAGACTTATACAAGTTTGAAAATATGGACAAGCAAGTTGTATTTGATGTCCTTCTGAAAAGGCATCCACAAAGGGAATAAAACCAGAAAAAAAGAGTACAACATAGTATGTCACTTGAATTTAGACAAGTGATCTGAACAGAGTAATAACTTGAATGACAAAACCATTAAGGAGAAGGATCAGAACTCCTCAATGTGAAAATAAATGTGAAATAAATCTACCTCCAGCAAAGTCACTTTCCTTGTGATATTAGTGTTGCAATGTTCTTCTGCAAAGAGATCAAAACTGTCCCACCTTAATTATTTTACATGCAAAACAAACTGGGGACTTGTGACCAAAAATCTCTAAGTGAATTCACACAGTTTTTCATGGTTTTTTTTCTTTCTCTTTTTTTTTAACATGGACCTAGAGTAAGTTTCCTTTCCTTTCCTTTCCTTTCCTTTCCTTTCCTTTCCTTTCCTTTCCTTTCCTTTCCTTTCCTTTCCTTTCCTTTCCTTTCCTTTCCTTTCCTTTCCTTTCCTTTCCTTTTTTTTAAGTTACCCTGGTGAAGAAGTGAACTGTAACATGAATGCCAGAACTGTCTGCAGCACCATCTCCTGCTGCTCCAAACCAGCAATGTGGGTAAGATCACAAACAAACAGCACAATCCCAGTAGGCTCCAAATATCCTGAACTTCCACTCATTAAAGCTGGGCCTTAAAACAATACAATATGGCTTCCCCTAGAGATATTTTTTTCCAAGAAAAAAAGAATAATAAACTGAATCTTAAATTTTTTTTGCTATGTCTTGAGACTTTTGTAATGAAACAGGGAAAGTACAGCATGATTTCATTATGTCTTGACTATATACATTGTGAATACTGACTTTTTTGTCGATTAAAATGTAAACATAGCTTGAAGATTCCACACAGTTTAATACATGATCAGCACTGTTACTCAGACTGTGGGTATTTTAAGAACATGCCCAGATTGCAGCTATCAGAAGCAGATAATTTTATTCTATTCAATTATTGTGGCTTTCTTATGTGACTTAAAATGTGCAAAGTTGAAGTTCTCTTTTTTCCAAAGTCAGTTACCACAAAGCTATGGGAGAAAAGCATTTTTTTCCACATGAAACCCAAGTTCTTAAGCTCTGTTCACACAGCTGGGCATGCAGAATCAGCAAAGCTCTTAAAAATTCCCCAGGGAATTAATGTGACTTAATGGCAGTGTAACAATGGGATAGGACTTGTCACAGTCTTCCCAGTGACTTCCAAATAAAATAAAATGTAAAAAATAAATAAAATAAAAAATAACCATTCAACCTTCTCTGATAGAGATAGTTGCAATGGTATTAACCAAAAAATTTGTTCAGACTGAGACTTTGACCCTAGTTGTGTTTATTGTCTTGAGACAACTGCCACAGTCATTGGAAGTGTAGTATGTGAAAATTTTTCATTGTTTCTGCACTAGTTTGTTCTGCTACAGTAGCTGAGGCGATTTAAAGGCCAACTCATGGGAATTACTGCAGCATATATGTTAAATGTGAACATTATGTTAATATCACAACCCAGTCTAATTTAGCAGCTCTTTAAGGCGTAGTACAAGATGGTCCCTTGTCTCCTTTGAACTGAAGATATGTCTTTTCTTACTGTGGGGATGATTTTAAACTGATCACTGAGAGACATTTTGAGCATTTTACATAATTTTATGGTCCTTATAATCTTGATTCTTTTTTAATAGAGAAAAATTGGCTGGCCTTCTCATGTGAATCATTATGGTGTTTGGAAAGGGAAAACAGCCAGAAAATGTTACATAAAAACAGGAGGGGAATTGAGTTACAGACATACCCCAAAGCATCCAAACCAGTAAAACATATCACATATTATTCTTGAACAGTGCAGCCTCTTCAGAGGTACTGGACTGCTTCTCCAAGGTCCTGTTTAGTACATGATTGACAAGAAAATGACATCCCCTGCCTGTCTTGAAGCTGACTTGACTGGCATCAGTGGAGGGCTCTCCTTTCGCCCCTCCAAGCCTGGGCACTGATAGGTCATCCTGTGCCTGGTATCTCTTTCCTGCTGTCAAAGCATCCCCTGTATCCCTGCTCACTTTGGGTTCCTGCTGCCTGTCACTCCAATCCTGAGTGGCACAGCCCAGGGTATTCTCTGTGCCACCCTTGTGTGTTGATGGAGGCAGCTAGTCTTTGTCTTCTCCTTCTTCCAGACTTTTCTGCAGCTGTCTCAAGTGTGAGGCCCACAAAAGGGTTGATAGTAATTACTAAGCTTAGCAGTTACTAAGATTGTGAGGCGGCTGTGAAAAGAGTAGATCTGAAAATTTGTTTATTTAGTTCCACAACTGAACAAGAAAGAGAGAGGGAGTGTTTGACAACATCCAAGAGGTAAATCCATTCAGGTCAGAAAAGGTTAAAAATTGAAAACCTGTTCCTTTGTCCAGCAACCCAACCCAAAAGACAGTCCTGAAAAAAACTGCTCCTGGAAAACAGCCTCATGCCACTCTGACTCAATATCCCGTCAGTATAAGCTATCAAACCTGGGGCAGGATTCAGGGCATTTAGGACTTCACAGGATTTTAGAGTGAGGTTCAATGCATCACTCTGCTGAGGACATTTGAACCTGCTCCGTCCCACCTACAAGAATGCCACAAGTGCAGCATTATGGTTCAGCTCTTTCTCTTTCCATAGGTTAAGATCCAAAAAATTGGAGCATAACGATTACTTCCCAAGTGAACACTTAAAAAAAAAGTGTGTGGGATAACCAGTGCTGATATTTTTATATGGAATTATGTATATTTAAATCAAAGTTCTCAAAGGAGAGACTGGAGGAACCTCCAACATTTCTGACATAAGATTGCCATACTCACTTGAAATCATACTTTGTTTTATTGAACAATGATTGAAAGTGATGAGAGGATTGCTGTGGGAGGAGAAAGATTTAAGTTACTTTTTGTTGTTAGAAACAAAATTTGATCCTGTGTTTTCTAGATTCTGCATGAATTCTATTATTACTAAGTAAAAATGAATACATTGTTTCTGTTTCTCTTTAAGGCAGACTTAAGAAACTAGGCTTTTTCCTTCCAAACTCATAAAATTTGCTGGACACAGAACTCAAGAGTGCTACCATTTCAAAAAAAAAAAAAAAA
>VXBC01011109.1:52261-82081 GCA_013399945.1 Ploceus nigricollis
AAAAAAAAACCAAAAAAACACCACAATAGAAAAAAAGAAACCCACCAAAAAAAACCCCCCCAAAAAAACCCCAGCCTGGGGAAAGGCATTGGCCATGGATTAAGAATCTCTTTTCCAATCAATTCTTTTATGAGGGGTAGAAAGGAAGGCTGGAGGCAGAGAGAGAGGGAAGCTTACTTGGGAGGAAGGGAGTCAACAGAGCTAAATGATGACTTATGAATAATCATTTCTTTTGTTGTCATGACATTTTATTGCATTTGGCACCAAATGGCTGTGTTGTTATAGGAATTTATGTTCATGCCTCATTCAAATGAAAAAAAAAGATTAACAATTTGTTTCTAAAATAAAAAGAACATGCAGGAGCATCTGCAAGGAAAATGACCTCTTTCATTTAGTCCAGCTTTAATAATGTGTAAAAGTAGAAATTTACTGTCCAACTGGTTTGGTCAAATCCTGTTTGGTTCCCCTTGGGCCTTATAGTTAATCAAGCAGAGGAAGAATCTGCTAGCCATGTTCAAAACTGAAAAAACATGGATAAGATTTTAAAAGGTTGTTGTGCTTCCAGACAGTGTGTCACTCAAGTTTTTGGTTCTGATTCTTGAATTAATTAGAACAATTACCCATCCCTATCAGAATTCATCTAAAGACTCCCCGAGACTTGAACGCTGGGCAGGCTGTGTTAGGTTAGATACACTGATTTGAAGAGCTCGTCAAGTGAAACCAGTGTCTGTAGAGCCTGGGGTGAGAAAACAAGAATCCCACCTCTGTCTAAACTGCACATTATATTTGCCTCTTTCTTGTCTCATCTCAGAGCTGGACCTATCCAGTGCCTCCACAGATTTCCTCTGAAGCTCCTAGGCTGCTTTCAAAGCTGAGTGACAGCAACATTTGCACTAAAGAGAGCTGGAGCTGGGGTTAGCTGAACCAAAGTTCAGTGTCTGTGGGTGTTCTCCCAGCTGGACTCTTGTGTGCCCATGGCAACTGACTTCTCGTGATGTCCACTTTGTGGTGTTGTTCTTGGATGGCTGAAATAGAGAATGCTTTAAGAGCTATTTGCTTCACTTGACTGAGGATGGAATGGTTCCAGTTGTGTAAATAGCTCCTGGTGCTCTTCCAGTTTTTTTCCTCACTGCCCCATGGAGATGCATGTGCTTAAGCAGGCCGTAGTAGGAGAAGAAGCTCTGCTGGATTCCTCCTCACAAACCTCCCAGCACATCTCAGGCCTTCCTACAGCATCCTTGTCAGTACAGCCTGTGACCTCTCCTTGAACAAAAAGAACCAGTTTTACCACATAAAGTCATGGTTTTGTCTAATAGCAAATTAAGAGGGATAACTTAACCCATGTGACTCTTGGTAGGACTTGAGCCTCCAGAGACAATCAGTGATTATCCCAATCAACTACCCATTTGTCTACCCTTATATGAATCCCATGAGATAACAGTTGCACAAAAAGGAATATTATCTAATTAACACATGCAGTTGGAATTTGATCTTCCGTTTTCCTTTGGAATATCCCAGCTGAAACTGCACTCACATCACTAGAGGATTTATGAGGATTACACAAAGAGCTTTTTCCCATACACATGGTGAGTATGAGTTTCATCCATCAATGCAAGCTTGCATAAGCCCTGTGAATGAAGGGTTAGATGTGACTTTGAAATCCTGTCTCAAGTGGATAGTATAAAAAATGGAAAGTGCACAGAATATAACATACAATGTGTGATAGGAATTTTTTTCTCATGTATAATTGTAATCTGTAGTTTATGAATGTTAAATTCAGGCTGGAAGGTATAACCATTTGTATAACATAATTTTCCTTTGTTTGTTTCATAACTAAACAGCATGGGGATTAAAAATCATCTTTTGATATTCTATGTTGTAGGAATAACATCTGAAAGTTACTGCTGATTTTAGAGGCTTGCTTACCTCCAGATACCCACAGTTGCAGAGGAAAAGAATGAAAATTAATACTTATAATCCCCTGGCTCCTAGTTTTATAGCCACATGCCTAGATGCTTCTGGGAAAAATGATGGAGAAGGGAAGATGCCTGAATTCTGGTCTGATATAAATTCCTGAAGTTACATTTGCTCCTGGAGTTATGTTGTTGATGTCTGCTGAAGATATGACACACTGTTAAAAATGTATTTAACAAAAAAAAAGTGAAAGCTTTCACTGCTGACTCGCAAAAATTACTCTCCTTCTCCACAGGTACTGGAGCTGATACAGAGGGTTGAACCTGAACAATGCAACCAGACAAAAAGTCCATCAACCTTTCCTATCCAGGCATTATTGTCTGAAACACTTGGAAAAAAAATAATCACACAGAGAAACAGTACAAAAACAAAGTGGCTTTTGTCCTTTCATGGCCTTTTAGCTCTGCCAAGGTCTCATTCAGACCTTTGAAAGAAGTGGAAAATACTCAAAACTTCAGAGTAGAAACCATCTTTCCTTTTTCTTTCTTTCTCAGCATTAACTTTCTTCTCAAGCCCTTCAGCATCCTTAAACTTTCTTCCTCCAGGAAGTACCATTAGGAACAGAGAAAGTCCAGACAGAAAAAAAGGCATATTTCAGGGGACATAGAGACAGGATAGGCAGTAGAAGAATAACAAATAGAAGACTATTCATGAATAGCTGGTCTTTGGCATCCTCTGGCATATCCACAGAGGTGGAAATCATGCCAATTCTTAGGTTCTGTTCAAAACAGTGCAAAAGAAAGGTCAGCAACATCCTCACTGTCTTCAGAAGAGCTATCCTAGTGCAGAGAAAGCTGCTAAAACCAAGATCACAAGAGAAGGAGGTTTTCAGTCCAGCTTGTGTAATTTTAATGGAGACATAATTTAAAGGAGTAGTGAGCACTGACCTGGAAAATCAGTTTCTAAGTGAGATATCTAAGAGGTAGAACCAAAAATCTCCAGTTAGTTTTAGCAGCTGAGCCTACAAAATTCAAATTCAATTGCTCAGAGAATTCTTGATGGTTAAAAAATATCTTGTCTTGTAGGCTAGATACTGATCAGGATGCTTTGCTTGAATAATTTCTGAAAAATAAGACCCTATAAAACATAATATATTTGCTGGTAAAGAGATATTAATTGCATTTGTACCTCATTCTGTCCAGCTGGATTAAGTTCTTGCTGAGCACATCAGACAGCTTTTATTTTCTTCTTGTCATGCTAAGAAAGAAGGCATTTAATGCTAGAAAATAGCTTTAAAACTATATAAATCTTTGCAGCTGCAAAAGGACCCACTCAGACTGAAAATCCATGCTTTTTAAAACAAACTCACTTTGTTAACATATTTTCAGTCCAAATATTCAAAGTAATGTTTAACCCTTGTTGTCTTTTCTCCCCTCTTACATGATACCCTTGTTCACTTATTGCAGTGTACTTGATTTACCTTACAGCTCTTCACTTTTTGCTCAACACAATGTACTTTAAGTATGGTAAAGCCTCATTAAAGCAAATAAATGTAAACTTCAGGTCACTCTCTTAGTAACTTTGTATGGCAATAGAACTGATGCATGTCTTTCACTACGGAGTGATGTACAATAATAAAAATCCTGGGAAAGTTAAATGGACAAACCTGGATCAGATATTCCCTCAAAAATGTCATAATTCTGTAAACCTGAGAAGCCCAACAGGACACTTTACATGCCAAAAAATTAATCATTTAAAAGTGGGAGCACAGCCTAAATTTAGCCAAGTCCAGGCTTTAGAATTCAGCAATATACTACATGGCTTATAACAAGATATCTGACAGATATGGATTGTTATCTGTTCATATTTGCCATATACTGATGTAGACTTTATATTTTATTTTCATAATTAAGTTTTTGAAATGAAAATGTTTCTGGATCATATGAGTCACCTAGTTCAAATATCCTGTTAAAGAAATGTAACTCCTCAGTTTAGAAAATGTGGAATATTTTCATGTCTAAAAAGCTCATTAGTGCTAGAAATTTTTTTAGACTATCCACAAATTGAATTACAGACTATATTTTGAAGAAAAAAATAATGAATTGTGATGGAAAAGGATTGATTTAGCAATTCACTCATAAATACTAAATGAAAAAAGAGAAGAGAGTGCTGCACCTGGAAACCACGTGTGTTAGAAAAGGATGCTCATTCCAACACTGGCCTCTGGCTCAGGCCTCTCTGTTTAGTTCTGTTCATCCTTGAGGTGTAACAGGTGTAAGCTTCATTGTTAACTCTAAATTCAGACATTACCAGCATTTATATCATCTGTGGGCAAATGCTATTACCAAATGAGTTGGTTGTTCCACTCCTAGAAAAGATTTGATTATCTGAGTCCTTGCATGCAGTGATTTCCCATTCTCTGTGTCAGCAGAGGTCCATGACAGCAGATTTCAAGTTGATTATCAGCCATCAACCAGTTTTTCTCCCTGAAGTCACAAGTTAGCTTTTGTGGCTGATCTTAATCTGGGACATACCTTTTAAGTAGAGCCAAGATAACCGAGTTCATTTTTGAATGTGAATTTAAGGAACTATTTGAAAGAACCTCACTAAAACAAATAAAGGAAAATATCATAGGCACCTATATGCAGACTGAAAATTAACTACCCTGCCAGCTTCTTGTTGGATTGGCCTAAATATTCCTGTATCACCAATTGCTTTTAATATGAATATTTGGATTTCATTTGAGTGGTGTTGCAACATCACCTGCATAAATCTTTTTTCAGACAGTCTTCATTTAATGTGTGCTTTGCTCAGTCAAGGCCTAGAAACAAAGAAAAATTCTTTAAAAACGAACAGGAACAAATTCCAAGGTTGAGAAAATATCCCTCAGGAGTTTCAAAGGAACATATATTGAGTAATATTATCAGGAATTCTGTAGGCAACATTAATTGTTACCATTCCCAAACACTTGAAAAATCAGTCATTGGCTTACACGAGACTCAAAATCTATAACATTTTTCAAACATGGTTTTCAGATATCTTCTATTTGCTTTTTATTCCTGAAGTTGCTATGGTTTGAATTTCCAAGCTTTTCTCTGCCACAGCCTGTAAGCTGATGTTTTACCTATGTTTAATGGAAACTGATCTTATATGAGCATACAGCTGGGAGCTGAATTTTCCTAAAATAATATGATGAGTCTTGGAGTTACAGGGGCAGGTAAGAAACCAGCTTATAGCATTTTGCTTCTTTGATTTGGAGACCCCTTGAGAGGTCCCCTTCCCAAAAGACCCAAATGTGTTACTGTAAAACCTGAGACCTGTTCCATAAAAATCTTGCTCCGAAGAGAGGACCATACCAGTTTGTCAGGGCCCAAGAATTCATCCCTTGGGATCTTTTCATCACACCTGTGCAATTCTTCATCGTGTGGTGCAGTGAAGCTGATAGACAGCTCCACTTGCTGTCTCTCTGTAAAGAAAGAAATAAACCCCAGAATGTGTGAAATAAACCCCAGAGCACAGTACTGCCAGACTGATGTTTAAAAAGCTCATTATCTATGAAATGCATTGCATGTCCTTCATTGGATTGTAAGAATTGGGAATCTAAACTAATTGCATGATGTCTTCCTTACAACACTCTTTTTGTATTTATCTTCTCAACAATTTCCAGGGAATTGGTATTAGACTTTCCTATGAGCTGGGAGACAGGACACAGAGATAGATTACCTTGGACAAGTCTTCAAAAGAGTTGAACCTGGGCCATCACCAGACCACACACTCGTTCCTAACCCAAACAGGTGGAACTCACTCTTTGCTTCCCCTTCACAAAAATAGATCTTCTTATGATTACACTTGGAGTTTCAACTGCACTGTTACTTCCTCCCAAGGAAGACAGTAGGGTTGTAGCAGATTAATCTGCCTTTTATTTCGATCAGGCAAGTAGCTTGACTTTTTAGCTGACCTGCTGTGATTTCTGAGTTGAGGAAAAGCACAAAAGGTTTTTATTAAAGCCAAAATACTGAGCTTTTTTGAAACACCCTGCATGGTATTTGCTTTCTACACACAAAACCTGTTTTTCTTTTATCCCTCCAAAACATTTTGATGAAATGGATCCTCAAGCCTTACTATTCAGCAATTGGGCCTTTAAAAACAAAGGTTTGATAATATGAGTTTTTATAACACATTTATATATTTATTTCTTGGATTAGTGTATTTAAGGGGGTGTGAGGAGCTGAAGGTACTGACTGCTTTTTCTAGACCTCATGGGGTTCTTTTGGCATTAGTGATGAAGTTGTTCTATGCCAGATAACTGAGGCTTATGAACAAAGCTACTTGATTTAAAAGTTCACGCACAGGTTACAGAAACACCGGTGGCGTGAGCAGGTTTTCTTCTCCTCACCTCTTTTAAACCCTTAAACACCTCTTTTCCCAGCAACAGCTAACTCCAGCTAAGGGGCTTATACATGCCTGAAGAAAGCAAAATGTCTGTGCTTCTGCTTCCCCAGCAAACCTGGACACAGGTCCTGTGGCAAGCCCTCATTTACTGCTTAATTCTTTTTACAGGCAGCAGGTATTAAACAAGCTCCTTGCAGCAGCTGTTCTGGGAAGCACTGGCAGGGCTGTAATCCCCCGGCTGAAAGGCTCCGAGGGATTTACTGACTCTGCTCAGCTGCAGAGCCTCCAAGTCACTGGAGCCAGGCTAACGCTGGGCTCCTGGTGCTAGTAGCCAAATGGAAAAACAAATCAAAATATATGCCCAGGATCTGAGTTTTAGGCTAAGCAGGAAAAGTACCCAGATCAAAAACCTCTACAGTGGGGCACCCAGGAAGGTTCTGTTTAGCTCTTGAGTTCTTTTCAAAACATGCCTGTTTTCTTTAAATTTAATTCAACTTTTGAAATGTAGAATATAATTTCAAACTGGAATTGGAAACATATTTGCTTATGACTCAAATAGATAAATCGATGGGTTTTTTCCCCTCCAGTCTTTTGTTTAAGTTGAAGCTACTTTTCAGCTTCTTTTTCCTAATTTGGTCACTGAAGTTTGGGGTTTTTAAAGTTTTATTTATTTTTAAGCAATTTTAGAAATAAAGTATTTACTGAAAAGCATCACCCAGCACTGGAAAATCACTTTGGAAGGAAATATAATGAAAAATGTTCTCAAAGAAAACACTGAAAAGGAACGAACAAACATCCTACTGCAAGATGAACAGGAATATGAAAAAAATATAGACTTCATTAGACAGATCAATTCCTCATAATAGTGTAATCTAATGATCAGGCTGACTAAGGGCTTTGTGTCCTTTAGTGAAAAGGATGTGAGAAATTCTGAAGTCCTGGTTCACTGCCTTCTCTCAGACACTTAAGTGTTGTATTACAGCCTCTGCTGTATTTTTTATTATTATTATTTTTAATACTAGGCTGCTTTAACTTCCTTATCCAGGGATGAGAGTTTTATGGACTGAGCAGACAGTGTACCAGCAACTATAGTTAAAGGTATTCACTTCTTATATTATAGAAAGAACAGGTCATTTGGAATGGAAAGCTTTTACAGTCTTGGTAACTGAGATGGGCAAGGTGGTTCTCGACATTTTCCATCCACGGGATAACTAAGATACTTGAATTTGTCTGTCTGGCTTGGGAAAGAGCTAGAAGCAGTTCTAATAGGAGCATAGAGATGGTTGAGCTTTCAGGCAAATCTGGAATGTACTGCTACCACATTAATTTACTCAATTTTATGGAGTCAGATTGTAACAGAGCATGATGCTGTATATAGAAAACACACAGACACAGTGAGGTTGTGAAGTAGCTTTTACAGAAAATCTCCCAGTGAAAGCTATTCAAACACTACCATTGTTTTTTCAGCCTCCCCTGCTTATTTTTCAGCACAATGTGGTATCTTTGAAGAAACCTTAATGGTCAAGCTTTCTGTGCTATTGGAAGTGCTCTCACCTGGCCATGGCTCTGCAGAGGCAGCAAGGCTAAACCACAGGACTCAGCTCTGCCACAGGCAGCCACAATAAAGAACAAACCATAACTGTGTCCATGTCAGGGGGGTTGGAGCTAGACGATCTTTAAGAAAAGCCTTCCATCCCAAACCTTTCTAAGATTCTATTATTCTATAACTAGTACTTAGAATTATTCAAATTACTTCCATATTATGGTGCTGCCTGGCATTTCCCCCTCAATTTAATCCCTCTTTCCAGTGTCTGAGTATCAGAATGCATGCACTGCACCAGATGCAGTCTGGCCATGACCTCGTACCCAGGCACTTTTCCCCCATTCTCTGTGGATCCCATATGCCTTCACACAGCTCTGCAGCACCAGCAGCTCACAGTCATGCTTTGAGTTCCTACTCTGCACTCTGCTTCTCTTCCTTGCTGCTTTCAAACCCTCAGCATCCAACCCCTCCAGCAGAAAGTTTTATTACTGCCTAAACGAGTCTTCTCACTTTTCATGGCATGGAATGTTCTCCCATTTCTACCTCTTTAACAAAAGGCCTTCCAATTCTTTCCTTATGGCATCCCCACCTTTCACTACAGTGACAATGACATCAAATGCTGTCATGTTTTATTAGCTCACTTCTGGGTTTCTGTGCCAAAGTCATAATGAAAACATTACATGAAGTTAGTCCAGGTCTGATCCTTGAGAAATCCCACTGCAATGTCCACGTGATCCAAGGCTTCTTGTTTAGGTACAGCTTGTCACCTTCCATCTAAACAATCCTTTAGCCAAGTTCCAGTTCTTGTATTAGTTGTCTCCAGCCCAAGAAATTTCCTGTGACCCAGTCCCAAATACTTTACTGAAGTCCAGATATTTACTGCATTTTTCCTCATGAGAAGTTGAAGTGTTTTATCAAAGGGAGATTGAGTACCTTTAACAGAAACATGTGGGACAATCTGTGGTTTTATCATATTTTCATTTGACTTTTTTTCCCTTAATTAATTTTATTTTGAATTTATTACTCCTTTTCTTCAAAATTTTCTTCAAGCCTTAAGTAATGCCATTAAGATTATAATGACCTTTTCTTCTCTTTCCTTTTTTTTTTTTTAACAGCAGAGAATGACAGGATTCCCAGATAACTAGTTTGTTTTAAAAAGGAATCAATACAACAAATCTTCATGTGAAACTTTGGTGGAAAACAAACTCTTTTTGTGACTCAGATTCCATTAGCCTTGGCATATATTAGTTATAGGGCATTTCTGAATTTCCAATCTACATCTGGTATAAGTAAGACTAAAATGATATTATAAATTGACAAAAACCAAAAGACTACAGTTAGTGAATTGGAAGATGAAGGACTCTTGTCATACAAAACTGGAAATTGTGTAGTCAGCCACATCACATAAGAGGTCTTTAGATCACTGTCAGCAGTGATGCAAAAGAGGGCATCAATTAGATGTGGGCATTGGTGAAAATGCAAGATGAGCAAGTTACATTTAGAAGAAGACCATAGATATTCTCTTTTTACAATACACAGAATAAAGCCCACTTGTGATATTTTTACTTTTGTTTACACTGATGGACCTCTGATGATTTAACTATGGAATTACTTTTGACCATCACCTCTGATGGATGCCCTAACCATGACAGGCTGCATTCCTCTTATCAGATTCTTCACCCTCCTTACTAATACATTGCTGAAAATGATACATGTTCATAAGCATTTGGTATCAATGTAGAGACATTTTTTCCCCTCAAAATATCCTAAGTTATTTTCTTAGAAAATTTCTGATTCAGTTCTTTGAGCCCACTCAAAACCTTGAGGACAGATACAGGTAAAACAGACCAGGGAGGCACTTTCCAAGCCATCACAATAGTAACTTTGATTTATTCAGTTTGCTTTTCTCCTGATGATGGCTCATCTCCTGATCTGCTCTAGGGGAGCAGAGCATATGTCTTCTTGCACTGGGGAATCAGGAGCTGCCACAAACTCCTGGCCATTTTAACTCCTGTTAAATTGTTTGGATCCCAGGGCCAGATTAGACGAATATCATAGTTCATTTCTGATTCTAAACATTACTGTTCATATGGAATAAGATTTGTTATAGAAGTCCATTTTAGTGGAAGACAGAAAGGATTTAAGGACATCACCCACCTTCACTGCCCTTGAAATGTGTGTGACAGCAGGTATGAGGTCACCTGGGTGGAATATATAGATACTTGCTTTAAGAGGAGCAATATACAAGAATTAAAAACTGAATAAAACCAGTCTGCAGTGAAAATGAAATAGTTATATTAATCTGCTTTAGGGCAACTGGTGTTAGATTAGAGCTAATCAATTAGCCACGCAGAATACATAATAGCCACTATAACAGGACACCATACAGAGGCAGCAGATGGATTTTTGAAGAGTAACAAAGAGACTTAGACACCAGATAGATTGACTTTCATTATCTCTTCACACTTTTTATAACCACAGAGCAACTCCCTTGGCTGGCATGCACTCACTTGGGTCAGCTGAGCTGAGTGGAACTAAAGAGATTTACAAGAGCTTACAGTCAATTCCTTACACCTCTTTTTCCCCTCATTCTGCTTGCACAACTTAGCTTTACTTGCAGTTTCAATCTTTTTGGGCAGCCTCTACAACTTATAAGAGGAAATTCTATGCAGAAGTAATTTATTAAAAATAAATCATTCCACTATAAAGGTTTTCTTGGTTAAACATCTCCCTCCCTTGCACCTACACTTTGTGATGTCTGAATTTCTTCACATGTGACTATATTGGGGAGGGGGCATTATTACTTTTCTATTTTCTCTTCACATCAAAATATGTCATTTTTTAAACATTTTCTCTGGATGCTTGCACATGAGTAGTTCTGCTGACTCTGTTATTACGTGGAAGCAAGAAATGTTGCAGAGAACCAGTCCTCTGTGAATAGTCAAAAATGCTTAAAAGTACATTATAGCCCCTAGACATTAGACTCAGATTTCTGAATGAGCCAGCTTGAAATCTAATGTGAGCTCCCATATTTCTGCATCTAACTTTGACAATTTTAGCTGATGTTCCTACAGTGACAGTTTGCACATTCAAATACTTTTTATAGCCCTTTTGTTTTGTTTTTTCATGCTTTTATTCAAATCAAGCAGAGAGAAATAAAAATGATTTAAAATTAGTGATTTATTTAATCTTTCCCAGAAGTCCTTTTCTATTTCTTTATATTTCAGTCCATCACTAGGAATAGTAAGAAAAGGTTAAAACAATTGAATGTGATGAAAGTCTTCATGGTAATGTAGATATCAGTTTTTATGAAGCTGTCAAAAAAGTACTGACATGCAAAATTTCAGTATTAATGTAATAGCTTAAATAATTTTGTTATTTTTATTTTCACTCAAGCGCATTGTGGATGTACATATGTACCAAAAGAAAGGGAATCTCTAATATGCATTATGAGCAACAATATATAGCTGTACACATTTTTAAAAGAGGAAGGCATCTCATCCTCCAGCATTTGAGGATAATATGAAAACTGTTGGACAGTGAAGGATTAATTCTGATGAGGACTGAATTCTTTGAACATTAAAGCTGCCACTGGTTTGTACAAAGTGGTTTATTTTAATTGTTGTTAGCAAGTATGTCCTGGATTGCTAAACATGATTTTAATTTATAATGGTATTAACACAGCAGTTTGTTGCATTGTCACTTTTGGGAAGCATGAAATGAGACATGAGAGTTACCGGATTTGTTTGTAGGCACATGGGAAAGTTTCATCACAAAAATCATTCTCTTGGGACTGAACAGTTCATACTTTTATTTTTTTTAAATAAAACAGGACAGACACTAAATATTTCAGTAAAATTCTGTTTTGTATTGGAGCTTCTGTTGGAAGAAGAGCCTAGGGAGGGTGAATTTGAATTTAAGTTCTATATTTGTTTGTGTTGCTACAGAAAATCCCAAGTGTGCACTTGGATCCCACTGACAAACCCATGTCCTCATAGCAATCATTCTGTCTGCAAAGTACTTTTCCTTATTTCTTCACCTGTGGGAACAGACTGAAGAATAAATCAGGGAATTGCTCTATCCCTGAATAAATCAGGGAATTGCATCATGAGTGTTGTGTGAAAGTACAACTCCATGTGCAGCATTTCCTGCAGCAGAGGGATGCACATCTCAGGTGGGTCTGAGCCTGTGTTCTGTTGCACTGTGGGGATGGTGACAGTGACCTCACACTCGCACTGCTGCTGTGGGAGGCTTGTTTAGAACAGCTCCATGATCACCTGGACAGCCTTTCTCACCACCTCTGGATGCATCTCATGTCACCAGTGGCTGTGGAAAGGGAGCAAAGCTTAAGGAAAGGCTGAGGGAGCTGGGCTTGTTCAGGCTGGAGGAGAGATGACTGAAACACAACCTCATCAATGTCTGTATCTGAAAGGATGAAGAGGATGGAGTCAGGCTCTCCTCAGTGGTTCCAAACAACAGGACAAGAGGCAACAGGCAGAAACTGGAACATAGAAAGTTCTGCCTGAACATGACAAAGAACTTTACTGTGATATCACTTTTCTGTAATAGACTTCCTAATATAAACCTGATTTTTATGATTTTTTTCCCATTTGTTTAATTCCTGTAGGCTTTTGACATCCATCACAGCATGACACAGTCTAACACCATGACACCACAGTTTAACTCAGCACTGTGTGAGCAGATGTTTTCCTGGCACCTAACACTGAGTAATTTTTTTTGACACTTAACTGTTTCTTGCATCACAGGAAAAAACAAACAGCCATTTCCAGTATGATGTGATAAGGAGTAGCAGAGATAAACTGTATGAAGTACAGATGTGATAAAGAACCTAAAGGACTACTACTATCACAAAAATAGCTAACAAAGAACATAGGCTACCTCAAGGCTTTCCTTTGTATCAGCAACCTCTCCCAGAAATACTGTTTGTTCAAAATTTTTGGGATCCTATGACTTTATTCATGACCTCCACTTCCAGTTGCTGAGTAGTTTTACTTGTCAGAAAAAGTCTGTTCTTTAGCATCATCACTCTGAAATTGCATCACAGTGGCCAAAAGAGCTGGAATATTGGATCTTCTGCAGACTGAGAAGGAAAGTTCTGTGAAACACATGGAATGATTTTGAAGTGTGTGGCAGAGAAAGGGCAGGTGGATGTTTTGGCAGTACCACCTGGATGGTGTCAGGGACAGGGCTTGGGTATTCCACTCACAAAACCCCATGCCAGCTGGGTCAGCATGGCAGGCAGAGCACTCATTTCTATCGATTCACACTCAGAATTGTTTCCAGATTGTCCAGCCTGGCAAAGTGATGCTGAGTAGCATTCAGTCATAGCAAACATCTCCCTGAAATTTTCATTTCTGAGAGTTCTGTGTGTCTGACAACAGCCCTGCTGTTCCTCAGGTGAACATGTCTCACAGGTTTCCTGTGACAAATCTGCACATATGCTGCAATATGTAAACAGCAGCATTGGCTTTCCCTGGAAATGTTCCATATGCATCTGTTAGTGGGATCAAATTTTCTTCACATGTTTTCCAATCTGTTTATTAACACACTGATCAGGCTACTTTGGCAACAATAATGTTCTTGCTAGCAAAACACCCTACCATTGTGAAACGTGTGGAAATGCCAGTTTGCCATGAGAATGGTTACAAAATTGTTTTAGTTTGGCATTCTAGCCAAGAGCCAAACTATTATCTAAGCTGCTTTTTTCCCATTCCATGTTCTTGTTGAGTGCTGAGAACTCCACTGTTTTTTCCTCTACAACTGAAACTCTCTCCTTCTGTAGCAGACAATTCAGTGGCAATTCTCTGTGATAAATAAAGAACATGACCACTTATGTGCTGTCTGAACTGTTGGGATGCTTATTCAACAGCCTTACTTCATGTCCTATGCTTAAGGGTTTAGGATAATTGGGTAGTTATGTTTACGAGTTAGAAAACTTTGGATAAAATCTAGACAAAGCTAATTGTTTTGTCTTTCAGAATGAGATTCAGCTCATGGACTAAACCTAAATTTGGACATCTATATGTATATCCCTACTTGTGAAATCTATGTGCTGAGGTTGCCACTGTAGTGGCAGCATATAGAGATATGTATTAGACCACATCAGATAACACTTAAATTCCTACATTTAAGCTACTGCCTTGAGTCCAGAGTACTCAAAAAAAAAAAAATCCTAGAAGAGAGGCCTATATTTAATTTTACAAAACTAATAAGCATGAAATTGTCAGTTCAAATGAGAAAGATTAGTAAGGTAAGGAAGGAAGCATGAAAACCCCCCAATTATAGCTTGTTTACAGGATGGCAACACAGTTTAAAAGAACATTCTAGGAAATAAGCATTGTTTCCCATTATTTTGATACTTCCTTTAGCATCTGAAAATGCAAGTATGCCAACACAGTGCTGCACGGGGACATAGCAGCTCTTGGAAGATTTTAAGAACATTAAATTAAAAAACACTGGGTTGAATAAGTGAAAACATGGCCTCCAATCTGTTTCAGTAGTTTATTTTATAGCACTGACGGACAACACTATTTATAGACTTGAAACTTCTTGAGTGGAACAAGTTAGCAAAGGTATGTTCCTTTCATAAAATGGTCCAGTTGCCTTTGCACATCAGAGTATGTTCTCTGTCTGTGTGTGACACTGGAAAGGCAGTGGGTTTGGACACATATAATCCTCTCCATGAAGCCTTTCAGGCTGTAGCAATCATCCTCACTGAAACAGATAACCCTCCCATGCTGCAGCATGACTTCTGCATTTCACAGCTTTATCTGCATTCTCCCTTTATCTGATGGAAGCAGACATTTTTTACATAACAAAGCTGTTAATTAGTTCTTGTAAAGATTGATAGGGACTTATTTTGTAATAATTAGAGCTAATGCCATTACTCCTGAGGCTAAGGCTGTGCTGGAACAGAGATTGACAAGCTTTGTAGTTAAACAGAGATTCAAAGGCACTCCATAAACAAACCTGTTTTATGAAGGTTTAATAGACATATGCATGCAAAAGCTGTGAATACCAAGTGTGTTTTGCAAGAACACACTGTGTGAAAGAAAAACAAATTTTCAGATGATGTAATGGAATAGAACATAGTAAAGTAGTTGTATTTCTTACAGGCATCTGAATTTCTAGACTAAATTCTCTCTCCTTCTACTTTTGCATATCCAGTGCTAGAAATAAAACAATTTCGCTTTTCTGTGGAACTCTTAAAATAAACACATTTCTAAGGCTAAAACTCTGCCTTCAAACCCCTAGGTAAAACTGTCATTTGCTTCACTGGGTTATTTGGATGATGAGCACATAATAGGAGGTATCAATAGGTAAGTCAGAAAGAGGAGTAACTATCCATACCCTTTAAAACACAAAAATAGTTTTTTGGAACTTCCAATTACTTTTGTCAAGAATAAATGCAAGGCAGGCTTTTGTTTAGCATTTCTCTGAACCATTGCCTCTTCACTGGAGAAAGCAGGGACATCAGAATCACAGAATGGCCTGGGTTGGAAATTACCTTATAGATCATCTCATTCCAACCCCCTGCCATGGGCGGGGACACCTTTCACTAGACCAGGTTGCTCAAACCCTCATCCAGCCTGGCCTCAGACACTTCTAGGATGGTGCAACCACAACTTCTCTAGGCAGCCTGTCACCACCCTCTGAGAAGGTAATTTAATATCTAGTCTATATCTACCCTCTTTCATCTTAAAGCCATTTCCCTTTATCCTGTCACCACAGACCTGCACTAAGGTCTTCCTTGAGTCTCTTCTTCTGCAGGCTGAACAGCCCCAGCCCCTCTGACCATTTTCATGGCTCTCCTCTGGAGCCATTCCAACAGGACCATGTCTTTGCTGTAGTGAGAGCCCCAGAGCTGGATGCAGCACTCCACGTGGGGTCTCACAAGAGCACCGTAAGAGAATTGTGAATTAAATACAGAGAAATCATGACCGCAGTATACACTGGCTAGATTAAATTCATATGACTTAAAAATAGATAGGGAGAGTAATAACCATTGTATCAGTTTTAATCTGATAAAAATGTGTTCTTAAAATTTTATACTAGAAGAATATGTAATTAGGAATCTGGCCCAAACTTCACTGACTTAAGAGAAATAAGCTTCACTGAAAGGTTTTACTGATATGACACTTTAATGTATTTCTTTACTATGAAGGAAAGATTTTTTTTTTAATATTTAAAAGTATCTCTGTCTTAAATCCATCTGCAAAGTGCACATTCTGCACATTCTAGATCCATTTGTAGACCTACCTTATCTGAAAAAAATATCTAGTGTTTTTTAAGCTCCTTTTCCATGATCTCTGCTTACTTGCTCATAGTCTCTGATATATCATCTACTTGAAAATGGCTGAAAGAATGCTTTATGTCTGTAAGGTGTAAATACCATAAACCTTTTTTTTTTGGTGATACATACCTGCTACACATACAGTTACTTAAAAACTGCAGAAAACTCCCAAAATATAAGTAGTATAAGAAAAGGAGAACAAGGAGTGACTGCTGGCAAGTTATCATGATACATGAGCTTCATGGCACATGGGCATCAAATACTATGCAGGATGAGTGTTCCAGCAACCAAAGGGAGGTATCTATTAACATATAATTAAGCAATGGAACACATGAAATGTTGTGGACAATCAAATAAAAAGGCATAACTGACCAATTAATGAAAGAAAGGGACTGGGGGAGGTTTTCTCACATGAAGACACTACCTCAAACTTGAGGAGGCCATTTTAGCTTCAAATGAAGTTGTTGGCAGGGTTTGTTCAAGTGTGTTCCTGCATAAAAATACCACTTGCCTGCATTTATTTTGCTGTGATCACCACTGCTGGAAACCAGACACTGATACTGATAGGCCTTTGGGCTGTTCCAGGACTGTGTGTTCTGAGGTCCTGTGAGGCTGTTTTTTTAATTTGGATGTGGTATTTCAATGTCTTAAACCAGAAGGTCCCTTCCTGTTCAGATAAGGTATGAAGGATGAAACTTAAGCAGGGAAAAATTCAAAAGAAGACTTCAAATCCTGACTCCCTGGTAGTTTGTATGGTAGTTTAAGGCAGCCTGTGAATTAAGCAGAGCAAAGTCTGGGTTGGGTCCTTTGGGCAGACGTGTCCTTGGGAGCCAGACTGCACAGAGGGCCACTGTGCATTGATGCCAGTGCAGGAAGCTGCTCATTTAGAAAAGTTTCCTCCTCTCCTTCCCAAACTTGCTAGCATGTGTCAAAGGGAGTAGGCCTTCTGAAGTCCCATTTTTGCACTTCTGGAACAACTGGCTTGCTCTGACCACTGAACTATAATAGCTTATGGGTCCAGTGCTCCAGCATGAGCCACCTCACCGGGTGTTTGAATCTCGGTGCTGTAACAGTGCTTTCAGCTTTGAAGGCAAGAACAAAAGAAAGTGTCTTGAGAGTGTGGAGCTATGAAATAACCACTTGTAACACTGCTGCAGTTAAGCACATTTGTAAAGCCACAAACTGATATCTTGCCCAAAACAGATTGCATTCTTGTACAAGCAGTATTCCCTTCTTAAACTTGAGTACAGCTGCCCCAGGCTTGACCTAATCAGCTCTACAGAAAGTTTTCTGTGTGATAAATATGACTTAACTTCAGATGTTAATAATTTCTCCTCTATTTTTTCCAAGTCTTATTTCTAACCACATATATGAACCATTCAAGCTTCAAAACTTTAAACCAAAATTCTAAGAGCAGGTCATTTGATCATTAAATGAATATAAGGAAGCATATACTCAGATTGAAAAATTGTGCCAGGAAAGTGCCTATGCTACTTGAAACAAGAAGAGTTTGCTTTAAATTAGTATTCACAGCTACATAGAGATGGCAGGGATCTGCATTAGGGAACCCAAGCCATCTTTTAGGTGCCACTGACATTCATCAAAATGCCACCAAACCCTGCAGGTAATATAAGTGCCTAGATTAACAGATGAAGGTGTCAGTGACAAAACTACAGCACCACACTGCTTTTTTCTGTTATTAATGGACAGAAAATAACTCCTACAGGCTGAGTCCAAGTGGCTGCATCAGGCTTTTGCTCTGAAATGCCCTTCAGAGCAGATCCTTTTTCTTAGCAGGGAATAAAAAGATGGACATTACTCTCCCACATGTTATCCTTTGTGATTATTCCACATAACTCCCCATGTGACATCTGAACTGAGAAACTCCAGAGAAGAAGGTTCCTGAACTGAATGTAAATCTTAGCCTGTCCTAACTTCACGTGAGAGGGGATTTAAGCACCCCCCAGACATCTCCCAAATCTTGTTTACTGGGGAAAGATAACTGAGGCCAGGCTGACTGTCATCTGTGGTGAACTGTGCAGGGGTCTTTGACTTGAAACTCTGCAGTGTCTTCTGTGCTGCAGAGCTACAGGTCAGCTTAGGAGCAGTCCAAGAATTTGCAGTTCTGTGTCAGGAAGTGTCTATTTTGAGGATGTCCAGGAGCAAGGTGCTGAACTCAGGCCTTCACCCTCCAGCATGACTTCATCCTCTTGTTTTGCCTGCCTCACCTGCATGGTCTGACCCAAGAGACTTGCTTACAGCTTGTCTAACTCCACAACAGATCAATAAGTGCAATACTGGTGCCTGCCCACACACTCCATATTTTCTAGGTTGCAAATTCCCTGCTTCTGAGATTTAAACTGATTTTGTATGAAATACAGCACTATTCATTTGAGCAGCAGTGGAATGTAATTTTCTGTACAACCTGTTCGTGTTTTTGTTCTAACTATCTATAAGGTTAATTAAATCATGGGGAGATGAATGTTAGAGGCTTTTCTTAAAGAAAATCTGTTATCTTTCTAAATCAAATGGAAAGATTTATTTTCAAAACTTCCTGCCAATTGGAAACATGGAGCAAGTTTTTCTAAAATTATTTCTAACAAAACCTAAAGTCTTTTTACTTATTTTTTTTCCAAAACAGAGAAAATTTCCTGAAATCCTGAAACTACGCTAAGAAATTAGAAGGGGCAAAACTAGCAGCCAACTCTCTCTTTTCCCTCACACCTTCTGGATGCCAGAGCTATTCCCACTACCCTCAAACCTCTCCCAAACACTTTCTCACAGAAATACTCCACTCTTAACCTGTTACTCCATCCAGAGACAACTCAGCTCCTGCTGTTACCAAGTGCAAAGCTGATGAGGAAAGAACCGAGCAACACCACAAACACTGCTTGTTCTGAAAATGAAAACATTTTACTTACCTATTCAACAAACAGAACAAACAAAATCAATCCAATAAATCACTTTGCAAAACATTGCACTGGGTAATTCATTCTCCTCCTTGACAGAAGAAAATGATAGAGATGATTTGCATATGAGAGCTGTTCATCATGTGTAGAAATGGTTATAAAAAACGTTGTCAGCACCTTTTCATCTAAAAAGGGTGTTTTAGCAACAGTGGTATATTTAAATACAATGTTATGTTGCTTCCAGAAGGAGATTCTTTGATCTAAAGAAACAAATATTTCATTTATCAATGCATTAAAAAATGTCCTCTGTAAGCTGCTATGATTTTTCATCTTGCATGTTAGTTTTGGCACAGCATTTCACAGAATTTTGTAACTAGCACATATGTAATCACATAAAAAGTAATAATAAAAATGCAAGGAATCTGGAAACTGAATTCAGGGCTGCTCAAAGTTCTGTTCAGGTCCAGCAACACCCTTTAACACATTTAGTGCATAGTTACCCTCATAACTATACCTATATGCAGGTAGATATATAGCTATCCTTATAATGATAGCCAAGCCTTCTACCAGGGATTTTTCACCTTTCAGTTGTTGCTTGAACCTTAAAAACTTCAACTGAATTCATTTATATCAGGTTTAAGTCTTAAAAACAAACTTCCTAAAGAAGTTTATTCCACAGGGCATCAACTCCTGTAATTATAGTGATTTAAATTATATCTTTTATAGTTTTGTATACACAAAACTTCCTGCCCGATTTGCTCAGTTTCCCAAAGGTTGAAGAGCTTGCTTTGTCTTTTATCCCATAATTTTCCTATGGTTTATTTTAATTTAGTTGATATACTCAACAACTCATGCCCTAGAGTACAATTCCTTCACAGATTCCTTTTCATATGGAGGAATTACATGTTTTTTATGTGCATACATTTAAGATATTCAAAAACCATCTTTCTTACAGGCTTACATTGAGAAATAGTAGTCTTTTCTTTTCCCTTTCAAGGTAAAAAATAAACTTATCTTTTATTAGCAGTGAGCCAAGAACTTGTCCTGTTCTCATTGTGCTCACACATAATGAATATTTTCAATAATAATCTTAATGAACAAGTCAGGGAATTAGTTGGCTGCATAAGTGATTACGATCAGGTCACTTAAAGGGTAAGACAATCTTAAAATTAGTGAGGCACTGGGGAGGGCTATTTAGAACATTTCAAAATGTATATGTTGAGATATTCAAGAAACCTTTTTAACTCCATCTTTTGCTATAAAGAAAAGATCTCCCACTGGCTGAAAAATGACAAACCATCCATATATAATTTAATTTGTTTTGTATAATTTTACACATTATTTTATTTGGAATGAAAGACACAAGTTTGCAAGGCTTCCCAGCAAGTCTCTACTTGAATTTCTACATTTTGGTAGTGCACAGCAGGATAAATATATGCAGTGTTTCTTTCTGACAGAGGAATGGAAACATATATATCTATGAAAAGTGCTTGGTGCAATTCCTTTAGTAAGGCAGGTCAGCAGCTGATAACACCTGGTTGTGATGACCATAAGGTGCAGAGTGTGTTGTGTGTGTCCTTCCCTCTCACAGCTGCTTGTCCAATCAGGATTATCCATCAGGACAGTGGTTTAAGTGTCATAAAATATTTTAGAAAACTTTTGTATGTTACATAGAGTTTTATTCTCATTAATGATGTCTTTCTATGTGACAATATAGAGCAGAAATACTGAGTCTTACACACATGCGAGTGTTTGATAGAAAAAATAAAATGACAAAAGGCAAAACTGAGATGATGGTGTGGGTTTGTCTGACAAACAGAAGAAAAGCTAAGATAGGATCAAACTGGTATGGAACAAAAAACATTATGTCTGTGAACACTTCAGAAATGCTTTTATAGGGAGAAGTAATATGTTGTGAATACTGCTGATATTTCACAATTGACTGTCTCTGCTCATAGCTTCAAGAGGGTCTGTGTAGAATTCCAATTCAATAATGAGGATGAAAAGCCAAAGGCAAAAAAACCATCCTGGGGAAATTAATGTTTGTCAAGGTAAAAATGCTTTTGAAGTTCATGTTTTAATTTATTCTGAAAACAGACCCCAAATGAACCCCAGCCAAAACCCCTCTCACTGCAAAATGTTGACACTTTTAAAGGATTTTACTGCTTTCACTTGACATGTCAAGTGGGGTCTGCCCACACCTAGCACAAATTAGCCATTCTGTATTGAAACCAAGTTTCTGAAGTTATGGCTGCTATACATAGAAGACCAACATGTTTAATATACTTCAGCTCTAACCCACTCCTCCAATGGAAAATGAGTAATTTATAATTTTATTTTAATAAATTATTTCACCACTTGCTCTTTTTTGAGAAAACAGCCTGTATTACTTGGCGTAAGTGGTAGGATATTGTGCAATTCACAACAGAGTTCACATTTTCAGTCCATTGCAGTGTTTCAGCACAGCTTCACCGAGGTCAGGGCTGCTGCATCAGCCAAGGATCTGCTATTGAACTGAGCTGCAAATTTAGTGTGCAGCACACAGAGACAGGAAAAAAAAAAGCCCTATTCATAAAGAAAAAGCAGGAATGAAGGCTTGAGTCCTTGGTCAAAAAACCTCCCATAACCAAAAAATTTTACAGTTATTGTTAATTTCAATGGCTCACAATTCACTCTTCACTAAGCCACACCAGTATTTGTTTTGGATTATTTTGCTACACCAGATATAGAAAATAACACAGCTTAAAAGTCATGGACAGGGCAAAGTGACATAATGAAACACAGACATAGAGAAATCAGTAGAGCTACCTGGGATACCAAAAATACAACAAAAAACCCTTCTCTGAGAAGTCTATTGTTTATGTCAGCAGAAAGACTTGCGATGAAAAAAGAGTGACAAATTATAAATATTTGCCTTTTTTTTTAAATGAAAAAATATATTTGCTTTAATCAAATATGAGAATCTAAAGCATCTACTTAAAATCCCTCTTTCTGGTTCCAGAAATGAAAAAAGAGCACAACCATTCAAAGCAAAACCAAATATTTTCCTTTCCTCATCCTTACTCCTGCAAATGCAACTTCTTTTCAAGTATCGGAGGAAGGTGCAAAGATTCCTCTAAAGGACACATGCAAAATAATCTGCTAGAAGGGAAGATCTGCTTAAAAAAATAGATGCCATTTTTGACTCGTGCTTTCCTTGAAAAATGGTAGAACTGAACCTTAAGCCTACTTTCGCACATTATATTTCAATATATTTATATAATGTTTTAATATGTATTATTATATAAGTTTGTATATATTATTATATGGGCTTATATAATGTTTATACATATATACCTCTCATATATATCATGTTATGAAAAATGTTAGTGCCATTGTGGGGTATCAGTTAAGAAAAATATGGGAGATTTTTGTACTACAGTTTCCTTCACAAATTGGTGAGTTTATGTCTGCCAGAAGATTATCTGTTCTTTGGAGAACATATGTAATATGACAGTTGTAAATTCTATCACATTTTTCTTCTTGAGTGTTCATGGACAGGATGCTGCACTTTAAAGGAATTCTGTGAGACTAAAAATTTGAGGTCAGTGGGTCTGGATGTCTGTAACTGAGTAGATATTCTATATTTAATTAATTGGCTGATCCTGAGAAAAGAATCTGCTGTTTCTCCTAACCTGAAGATGTGACTACTCAAAACTTTAAGAGTCATTTCCCCAAAGTTGAGATTAGCACTTGAAGAACCCATCCTGTGACTCATGGGATCTGAGATTCACAAGTCAAACCTCCCTTGTTTTGCAGGGGAGTAGTGAAATTTGGCTGGCTCTGGGAATTTTCCCTGGTGGTTTCTATCTTGCCTTAATTGCTTTGCAGACTTGTAACCTGCCCATGCTGCCCTTTGGACTGCACAGGAATAACAGTGACATTCTGGGGCTATGGTGTTTCCTGCTTAAAAAAGTATAAAATTTTGGGGCCCTTTGGTGAGTGAGTGCCATGTAGAGGTCCTGACACAGACAAATTCCTGCAGCAGCCTTGAGAGGGGCTCATGGTGATTTCAGGCAGAAATTCCCCCCTTCATTCTGTCCAGCTGCTCCTTCCCACAGCTGGGCTCTTCAGCTAGTCCTTCTAAATTTGGTGGAGGTGTTTATGCATCCCCAGCTTACCTTTTCACACAGTTTGTCCTCCCACATGTCCTCCTTCCTCACCTTCACTGCTATTTGTCACTTCTCCCACTGCAGCCCCTGCTGCAGCAGAGATCTTTCAGAAATGGAGTTAAGGAAAAAAAAAACCCATGTCCTAGATTGAAAAACTACAGAGGGCTACAGATTGCATCTCTGTAATTGTTCTGGTTTTCTGGTGGTTTTTCCTGTGGATTAGGATGAAAATCTGGATCTCCTGATTGTCTCCAGATGAAAGTAAAACATAAAATTCTGTTCCCAGAGTGATCTTTCTTTGTTATTTTTGTGCATGTTTGGTTTTGCATTGAAATATTATTATAATAACTTCTGCTGCTACTTTTTTTTTTTTTTTGTGTGTAGGGTTTGCAAAACCTCTCATTGTTCTATCCCAGAAATAAGTCTGACGTGCATGAGCTGCTTCTCTTGATGCACAGGACTTGATTCTGATGGCCACATATGAAAGGAGTGGAACTAATGGGCATTGTCCACTACAAAAATACTATTTTGATTCATGGTTTGCATTTTGCCTTGTCAGTGGTGTGGTATCACAAAACAAGGCTTAGATATTTTTCAGTGAATTCCAAGCCAACAGTTTTGGAATATGAAGAATGTGTGCCTGCATAGGCATCCAAAGATATGCCATAAAGCCATGAGCACAGAACCCATTTCTGCGACAAGCACCACAAAAACCAGGAGTGAGTTGCTTCAGATCACTCCAAAAACCACCCAGATCCTTGCCAAGTCTGTTTGCCTTTTTAGTTTAATTCTAGAGTCAATAAACACAAAGAAAAGGCCATCAAATGAACAGTATGCATGTAATTTACAATTAGAGCGTGCAACTGGTATATCATAAAAATATGGATACAGTTATGTCTCTGGGCTGAATGGAAAGAACCACAAGTTTTGACAACTTACACCTGCAATGTAAATTTGCTGGGTTTATAGAAAAGTAAAATACTGTGTTACATGTACACAAAGTACATATTCCTTAGCTATGGTCCTCTTTTGAAACTGAGATCCTGAACAATGTTGCCAAAAGAAACAGCTTTTGTGCTTTCAGACAGCCAACATCTTATAAAACCAGGCAGATGAATGATGTTATGTGTAAGGGATGAATAAAAATATCAAAGACTGAAGTTCCAAACAGGCTTTGCAGGCCAAGAAAATGGTATTAAAATTCATTCCATAGAAAATAAAAGCAAATAACATCAGGACCAACCTGGGCACTTAGTTCTGCTCCAGAAGCTAAAGGCTTGTGAATATTCCTGAGGCAGACTGATCCTTCTTTTTGCAGTGAAACTTCCTAAGGTTTTAGACACATTACTACTCTGGGTTTGTTCATTGATAATAAAGGTGTGAGCCTATGGTTTCTGAAAGTTTTTTGGTAAGTGGGTAGCCTTACTGCTCCTTGATGTTGATAGTATTCAGAGTCATGCTATTGTATTCTGGCTTTTGAATTTGGGATGAACCTTTTGCCATCAATGTCAGAAGACTGGATTTCATTCTGACTAAAATCAGAAGAAAGATTTTGATAAGTTAGATTGACAGCCTTCACAATTTAAATGATAGAATTGGACTAACCCCCCCAACTTACGCTTGAGTTAGCACCTAATAATGAAACAGCATGAACGTAATTCCTCAGTGATCTCCAAAGTTATATATTAGTGTACAATTTAAATTTAAAAAATCCCTGATTTATGTTAATGAAAGAATTGAACACAACATTAATCAACAAAGGCACACACTGCTTTTTAACTTTCTCATGCCAGTAATATATGCAGGTGAAATTTTCCTCTCTGTTCTTCAAAGCAATTGCCAGTTCAATCTGCTTTCAGTTATTTATATGTAAAATATCAATATTGGTACCATAACCAAAGACTTCAGAAAGAGTTAGATCTATTTATCAGATATTATACAAATGCACAGAAAAATCCATTCTTTTCCTAGGCTACACCAGATTTTAATCAGAAACTATCAACTGACCATCAAACGTGATAAGAAGAATGGCACTACACAGACAAACATCCCCTGTGGGTTAGTTATGGGTGAGAGTCACCTCACCTGACTTGACATATCTGCAGATTAAAGTTCAGACAATGAACTAGTCACCACGCTCTGCCTTTGGGGGGCTTCCCCAAAGGAGAAGTCATCTGACCTTTCTAGAGCAGGATCACGTATTCTTTGGAGGTGCCTGTTTCCCTTCTTGGACTAATTGGGAGTCTCAGGTGACTGGATCATAATTAATGTCTTACTTTTGGCTTGTACTTGCATGGTTGATCTTTCTGCATGACCAAGGCATATCCCAAAGAGAGGAACAGAAGAGGTCACAAGCTGCAAAATAGGAAGTGAGGAAACAAAAGTGTACTTTTACCAGTATTTTTTAAAATGCCTTATTTAATGAAAATATTCCTCCTTTATCTTATTTTTAGTCTCCTCTAGAAGAGGACTGCTGTAATACAGAGGGATTCTGGCAGCAATCCTCAGTGTTACAAGATACGTCTTGGAAGACTGTAGGAAGCTGGATCAGCCTCTGTCCCTTGGTCACATAAGTTACAGCTCAGTTATATATTTGAGCTTTTTATGGCCTTGCAGATGCTTCTATTGTAACCAGTCACTTCATTTGTCTCCCTCATTCTATTTTATTTGTGTTTTATTATTTTCTATTGAAATACATTTTTAATCATAGGGGGTTTTTTTATTTCTCAACCAAGAGCTTCACAAATAGAACAGTGTGATTCTTTGATCCTTTATGTAAGTACTCCCATGTAATTACTCCCAGGTAAACTCTAAAGTTATCAGGTATTTTTAGCCTGTTTAGACAAAACCCAGAAATCCCTAACATACATCTGGATCTGCTCTGCTTTTCACTTTTGCCAACAATACATTTATGTCTGGTAAATAGTCTATTGGGTCTCATGTATTCAGAGACCTTCAAGTACCAAAATAATTTGCTGTTGAACCTTTGCCTTCCAAAAATCAGGATGATGAAACATACTGCTACAATGGGATTTGCTCTAACACTACCTAAAAATCAGTTATCTTGATAATGATCATGGTTTTTAGCTATGGGAATGATTTCTCCAGAGATTTATCTTCTTTCTAGTTACTTGGCTATTTCTCTTCCTCCCAGTTACTTAGCTCAGGACTAGCACTCTTTCTTATGTATCTGTTCTAGCTCAACCTGAGGTTGAAGGTTGAACTTGGGGATCATCCACTGAAATTCCTGAGTCAAGTCAGAGATAAGTGATCAAATCACAGTTTTGGCCTTAAAGTACTTCTTTACATAAATGAAGTCTTCTCATCTGCCTGACATTAATGTGTAGCTGACAAGTAGCTGAGATTGAAATAATTAATAAATAATAGTATATTATGGAAATATGTTTAGAGATATCAATGAAAGAATATATAAGTTATTAGCTTAATTCCCTTTTTTTTTTCTACTTCCAATATAATTATTAACTAGGAAAAAATTAAGCTGATAATATTTTTCTGTGCCGAACCAAACTGTTGAAAAGTACCCAACTTGTAGAAATTGCATTCTTCCTTTTTAATCTAAAGCTGTGGTTTACTTAAGTTTGTCAGTGACCTGAAAGCACCTGGAGCTCTGCACTGACTTGGTAGATGCAGCATCTTTTCACATGTAAATACCCTTGGTGCAAATGTTTGTTTCCAAAAGTATTTTGTGAGTGCAGCATCTGCAGTGCAGCTTCTTTTCTATGGCCTCAGGTTCTGCTCTCATCACGATCAATGTCCCAAGTCTTCATTTACTGAAAGAAGAAAATTTGAAGGAGATAATGTCAAAATCCAGCAAACCAAACCAATTCCACATTGCAGTTCAAGTCTGCAGTTTTCTAAGACAGAAGTTATCTCTCCAAACCAAAGTATCAAATGCTGGCTCTTGAATGCCCTGGGATCCTTCCCATTTTGGGTCAAGTTACAGTCTTCTCAGCTGATAGAGCCACAGAATATATCAGCATTTTATGTAGATGCACATGGTTTCAATGATGCTAAACTTTTTAGATATTTTGCTGTTGTTGTTGTTATTTTATTTTTTTAAGCCCTAGCCCTGAAGACTGAATGGCAGCCAGGCATAGCCACATCTAGAAATGCTGATGATGTAAACTGAATAAAATCTAGTATAAAGCTGAATCAATGAATTATACTGAAAGTAGAAATATACAAAATCAATTAACAATCTGTTAGTTTAGTTTGAATAAAATAACTTTCCGTCAGGCTCTGACGGCAATTCTGTTCAACGAGGAACACCAACATGTGGCAGCTCTGTTTCCAGGTTGTAGTGCTGAGATGAATAGCACCTTTCATAACAGAGTCCTCAATAACCTCTGGACTTGATCCTGAAAACACTTTGTAAGTAATTATGTTGGCTTCAGCTGTACTACTTCAGGGTGGGTTTCACTCATTTAACATTAGACATTTAGAAGCAGACATGGAGGCTCCCTCTGCAGTCAAGGGAGAGATATGGAATACACTAAGGAACAGGTTGTACTCCTTGTCTGAAATATTTTAAATTATTTTTATTAAATGATGGGGTAGCTCATCACAGAGGGAGATTGGCATCGATCTCTGTTGACTGCATAAAGTGCAGCTACAATTCAAAATCTCATTTTTATGCAATAAGCTTTTTTGAAAATCTGAGTGCATTTGTTTTTGTGAGTGAAGTTTGGGGTCCTTACAGCAGTCAGCTGAGCTACTTGTGGAGACACCCAATCAGTGCAACATTTATCACTGCATTTAGTGCAAAGCACGTGCTGGTAATGACTGATGTCTCCTGGGGCAGGAAAGTGGCTCTCTACAGGCCATAGATGCTGCAGGACAATCAGACCTGGATGCAGTTGTGATGCAAATGGGAGTAGTGTGCAAGAAGACACCAGTTCATCAAATGGACCAGAACCACAGTTGTTGGGGTGATGGGCTCATGTACTATAAATTTACATCTGGCCATGTGGGAAGAATGAGTGCTACTCCCGTAAAAAGTTCTATTGAATTGTAAATAAATTAAAAATAAAACCGGAAAAAAATGGTAGTGGTGTTTTCCCAACAGCTCCCCATAAAATACTTTTCTAATTCAAAATGTAGCTTGCTGTGGATGGTTGAGATACTCAAAATACGATGATGCAGGGATTTTGCTAAGCTTTTGGGATTTGGCTTACATTCACTGGGATTCAGATGTCTCACTAAGCTCTTTTGGCTAGGCTAGGTTTCTTGTACAGAGAAACACAAACTTAAACCTTTGAAGTTCTCTTCTAGAGCTCTCAAAATCCATAACTTCTATAAATATATGCCTGCCCACATTAGTAGGGGTGATCTTCAAGTTAAGAGCTCCTTTCCTTCAAACCTGTTGCAGATATTTAATGAAAGGATTTAAACAAATACCAACATAGAACAGAGGAAGCATGTAAACAAACCTGCTGTTTTCATCCTTCTGAAAGTGCTGAAAATTCCCATCTTCCAGACAAATTTCATACTGACTTGGCCAGTAGCATACTGTCTTTAGCTACTGACAGCAATCTGTTCTCACTGAGGAGGCTATAACAAATTTTATGTTTAAGAGTTTAAGGGAGGTGATCTTATAATACAATCAAAATAGTTATTTATTGAGGACAGTGAACATGAGCCCACATAATGTATGCTGTAAATCACTAAGGCATGTGGTTCCATTTAACACTGTTTTGCTTGAAAAGTGATCACTCAGAGGTAAGGTTTGTCCTAAGCTGGGTAGGAAACAAAAATATTCAAGAATAAGTAATAAATAGGGTGTGTTTTGGACAAAGCTATCTTTTAGAGCCATTTAGAGGAAAGAACATTTCTATCTATAGAACCATTGCTTGGATGCTTGTCTTCTCTTAGCCACAAGTACATATTTTCACTGGAAAAATGCGACTTTCAGGCATTCACAAAGATTTGTTCATGCTAAGGATAAACAGAACTAGATATCCTGTGCTCTGAGATAAGAAAATACATGGTACTATTTCATGTAATAGCACTCATGTTTTATTAAAATGAGGGTTTTTTAATTCTTATTTCTACAGCCACCACTGAGGGGAAGTGGAGTTCTCTGGACACAGCTCAGAGCTGATTTTTTTCTTACCCTCCCCTGCTTGGTGCTGAAGCCCATAAATCAATACAGCAGTCATTGCCATTTAGGGAGACCAGGATAATGCCTTAAACCAATTAGTTCAACGGCTGATTTAAATGGAAGTAGAAATATAGAAGTTTAATTTATACAAAGCAGGAAAATGAGCTTCAGTTAATTCTTCACAGAACTGTCAGCTCTCATAAGCTGATTTTCTTTCCTATCCTGGACGAAAGTGGAAATGCAACAAACTTTTTTCTTGATATACTATTTGTGATCTGTAGACAAAATTTTTATTCTTCTTGTCATATTTGGGCCAGATCCCACATGCACTATATGCCTGTCAAGGTCCTGGCCAGGACAAGGTTAATTTTTGCAGCAGTCAGGAGGGAAATGGCCAGGACCCTGGGATTATTGATACCACCTCACAGCCATGCTCAGGGATAGGGTGGGGTGTTTTCCAGTTTTTGTTTTTTTTT
>VXBC01011109.1:93601-135092 GCA_013399945.1 Ploceus nigricollis
TTTTTTTTAATTTCCCGAAAGAGTTTTACACTTCTAAGTGCAGATAAATTGCTATGCTGTCCTCAGGAGACTGGAGCTCCTGTGTCCTTTGCTTCCTGTGACTTTGCTACAGCTCATTACTTTCCTAAATGGCAACAGGAGCACCATTATGAACGTCGTAACACAGACAGTTATCTCCTCAATGGTACTTAAAATCAAATCCTTCCTACTTGGTGAAAGATGAGTTACTGTGCTTTGGCTCCTTAAGTGATGGAAGGATTGGGTTTTTTTCTATTTGTTGTTGTTGTACACTGATGTGTAAGGATGAAGAATGAATACCGAAGCACAATACACTACTGAAAGCTCCAGCGCCCATTTCTCTGGCTTTTCACAGCCTGACAGAAAAGCAGAAGGTGTGTGCTGCAAACAGTGCAGGGAGTTTGTCTCAATTCCAAACATCTGCTTTCAAAGCAAGGGAAAAAAGAAAACAGCAGAATGCAATTGTTGTCTTACATTTAAAAGCCAAGGTGAGATTCTGTGTAGTTTATCCTTTTTTTTTTTTCCCACTGTGCTGTATCTGTGGTACTGCCAGCATGTCCTGTGGCACAAGGGCTTGTCTTTCCTAAGAGGAATTAACCATCCTTACCTTTTAGTGGCAGCAGTTCTCCAGGTGGTTTCAAGTCACAGGACAATCTGCTCCTGCTTCCAAATTCCCCTCTGAAATTTCATCTCCTTCCTACAGTTAAACTCTCTCTTGTGCTTTTGTAAAAGCTTCAGGCATCGTTTTCCTGTATCCTGTCAATTCCCAGAAATGGCCCTGACATGATGAAAATCTCTCGCTCCCCAGGGGTACTCTGCTCTAGCAATCTGACATGTGGGGTGTTAAACTGTAAAAGGGAGAGAATTCAGACAGTTTTTGGGTCTTGTGCCAGGTTTTCACGACAATGGTAGAAATTCCTTTGTCATAACATTGATATCACGGGCACAGCTGTTCTGCAGTTGGTCAGTGATGAAATATAGATAGTCATTTTCTTAGTGAAGACAGGCTTTACTTCTATATTTATCCTAGATTACCACCATTATTTATGGGTAATAAAATCTGTTCTAGTAAATGGTGTTTAAAAAAAAAAAGTACTTTCCATCCTTTCTGTGCTTTCCTTCCTTCCTTTCCCTACAAACAAGGTAAATGCCACTGAAGTGATGTGAGAAAAGCATTTTGGAATGTGTGTGGATTTGTTGTGTTTTATTTTCCATCCAGGAATTCAACATGACACAATGGAAAGTGGGATTTGACATCTCCAAGATAAACTATTAGACAGTCTATAAAGTGCTGCACTCATCTTTATAAGATAAATAGTGTGTAAGGCCAGAATAACTGGGACACAGTGGCTTTGATAACAAGCAGCATTGTTATCTTCAGTGCAAGCATCAGCCGAGATTACAGTGGTGGCCCTGGGGGAATCTCACAAGGCCTTGCAGTAGGCAGTGTACAATTTGTTTTCATTCTTTTCTCAGCAAAATACTGGTTTGATGCTTGGAAAGCATGACCCTGTTTAAATTGTGCTGATTCTCCCATTCTGATTTGAGCCGCATGGGAGAAGAGGTGTGAGCACAAGCAGTTAGAAAAGTTGAAAAGGTGCTGATGGAGGATGGATAAATTAGTGACTGACAATGAGCAAACCGTTTGTTCTGAAGAGCCAAGACTCTGTGGGCCTTGTGCTCAGGATTGAGAGTCCTCAGTCGGTGTCTCTAGTATTCTCTCCTAGAAGATCAGTAGCTTTTTTCCAACTTGTTTTACTAGATCTCACCGATGCGATCTGGTCTGAGCTGCCATTATGTTATGTTATGTTATGTTATGTTATGTTATGTTATGTTATGTTATGTTATGTTATGTTATGTTATGTTATGTTATATTATGGAAATCTTCCCAGGCTTAGCCTGTGTGTGCCACAGCTCAGAAGGAAAACCCAGCTATGCTGTGGAGGCTGCGGCGATGGCTCAGAGCTCTTTTTGCACATCTCAAGTTGAAGATGTGACCTCAGTCCCATGGGTATCTTTTCTTGTGTAGCAGTCATTTCCACCTCCTGCTTTTCTGTTAGGCTGGGAGAAAGTTCCAAAATAGGCATTTGAGTTTTTGGCAGTGTTTGCTGCCTAAGCACTTACTCTTCATTCCCCTACAGAGATATGGTGCTGTGTGGGATTCTCTGGTGTGTGTAAAACTCTGAAGTAATTTGTTCCTCTAGTGGTTTGCAAAACAGGTTGGAAACCCTGACACAGAACAAACATGTTTCCCTGTTCTGAGGCTGGCTGATTGGGCAGAACTTTCTCATATTGGTGTAGGAGATTTAACTTTTTCTGTTTCAGAAGATGGACAAGGCAGTCCCATGCAAAGGATGTTGCAGAATCTTGCTTTCTTGATATCCCCAGAAACTGAATCTTATTTGGACAATAGGAGCTAGTCCACTAACAAGCTACTGGATTCAATATAAGGGTAACTGTGTAAGGCCTTGGGAGTCTAGTTATACAGGAGATGATCGAATGTCCCTCTAATAACCAGAAGTCTGAAAAACCTTTTGTAATTATTTCAGTAGCTTTCTTGAAAGATGCATGGTACTTTACCTGTGTGTTTCCCACGAGCTGTCCATACTCTGTGCTCATGGTTTCTGAAAACAGAACGTGCTTAGACTTTGATAATTCAAGGTTGATACAGGATCGTTTTGATTAGTTATGGATCAAGGCAGCTATCCTAGAAGGGGAGAACTGCACTTGTTTAGTACCAGAAACAGCGTTTTTATCTTGTCATTTGCTTGAATAGTATGGGGCTGACACCTCTGTCTCTACAGAAACTGGCTTTTCTGTTTCACTTTAATGACATGATTGCCAAAAAAAATCTTTCTAGATGAAAGGAACAGAGTCTGTTTTATAAATTGACCCATACTGCAACTCAGGTGCAAGTTCTAGGCAAGTCAGAGGACATGCTCAGCATCCAGCAGTTCTCCCCAAGATTATTCTAAGAAGCACGTATCACCCGGTGCTGGAGCCTGCTCTGGACTGATAAAGGTTGTCTACATGTGGGAGTCAGTCACTGTTCAACTGGAATAACAGTGTGCAGAGTGGTATCTTCTCACACTGACTCTGCATGGCCTGTCACAGGCTGTCTGCCCTAAGGCTGTTGTTCAAATTAAGTAAGTTGCTTCCAAATTAAGTAAGTTGCTTCCTTCTAATACACACTTCTGTGTGATGTGATTGCAGAGCAGCCAGTGTGCTGCTAATTCACATCTTACTGGGTCTGAACTCTCATGTTGACATGCCCCAAGTATTTAAATTTTAAGGTCTTGGTCAGTTCCTTCTGTAAGTGCAAGAGCCATGGTGTCAGTGCACTGTGCTGTGATGCAGAGTGCTCAGAAGCTGCATACCAGAGTAGAACTCTGAAGTGAATGTAGTATTTTCACTGATTTTAGTGCAAGATCCAACTCTGTGCTAGCGTTCCTGTGTTTGGTTGTATCACAGTAACACCTAAAAAATCCTGGAATTTTGGCCTCACTGTGTTCCTACTCCTAAGTTAAGATCTGAGGAAAGCTTAGAGAAGACCAATAAAAGTGAGAAGGGAGGCTTGGAGTCAGGTTTGATTTATGAGGAAGAATGAAAGGCTTTGAGTGTGCATAGCTTGTTAGAGTTTGACAAAGAAGAAGACATGACTGTAAATACTTCAAAAGTTTTATCCAAAAAACAGCAGAGGATTTGCTTGATGTTGAGGACATTCCAAAGATTAGGACAGCAGCTCAGGAGGCCTGGGGTTAATTCCATGACATATGTCCTTAAGGCAAGACAATTCTGCTTACATCCTAGCAAATTCCTAAGAGCACCCAACTGCCTCTGCTTTGTCTACATCACTGAGTATTTGTCAGCTGGTTGAAAAACACCTAAATTAGACAATTAACTTGGTAAATACCTTTGCAGGGCTAGAACTTGGCCTCTACCTGCCTCAGCTGTATGAGTAAATGAGTAAAAAATACCATTTATCATAGAAAAAGTGTGAGAATTACAGGTTTGGAAAGTATGGATGTTCAGATATTGTAACAATGCAAGTACAGTGAGTGGAAAAGCTAATTAATATGGGATTTATTTCACTTGTCTGAAGTGTGAGATGGTCACCTAATCTTCCTCTGCTTTCTGTACAGGATGAGGTGCTCCCAGGGACAAAGCAGTATCTGAGCCAGGGGATGAATTAACTTGGCAGTGCCTGTCTCCACCCTCTCTGAAGGGAGCCAAGACAATGCCTGAATTTTAGATGGTTGATATTAGTCAAGATGAATGCTGTCTTAAGAGTATACAGGTCAAATAAAATCAACTCAGCTTGATTTTAAGGCGGAAAAATGTCTTTACTGAATGTGTTTGCTGAAATGTTCTTTTAAAACAATTATATAAACCACCTCAAAGAACTTGTGTTTTCTTCCTTTTATTTCTTGTAAAACATTCAGGAAATCTTTTATTGATATCTGACTATACAAAAGAGCTCCCATTTCTCCTGTTCCCTTAAAGCAGTCCTTACACAGACTAGCAACATCCCAAGAAGTGCTATGTATTATTAAAAATGTTGTATTATGTACAGCCTACATGTCCCACGTTACCTAACACTACACTTGGAAATCCAGACCTTTATAACTAAATAGGAGCTGAGCTCTTTTGGCAACCTGCTTCTGATGGCTCTTGCTTTCATGCAACAGCCTAAGTGGTTGGAGATACTGTGTTAGCTCTAAGTGGTTGCTGTCTCCTTCAAAAGGACTGAGCCTCAGAAGAAATGCAGTTATGGACATTGTGAATTTAAAGAAAAAACAAAGTGTGAAAACTAAAGTTACTCAGAGAAGGGTTACAAAAATTTTGAGAGCTCCTGTGGGCGCTGCTTGGAGGTCCATGTATAAAGCAGCTGTAGGATGCTGGGGATATGAGGGAAAGTTGGGCAATACAGATTCATGAGGAAGACCAGGATGACCTGAGGTCTCTGCTGACCCATGCAGTGGCACAACTTCTCACTTCAAAGAAAGAGGAGCTTAATTGGTTTATCCTGTTGTTGATGTGACTTGGTGTCAGAGTCCTCCCCCCCTTGTATCTCATTCATTATTACCCTGCAGTGACTTTGTGATTAGTTTACTCTTTTTGATTTGCACTCTTGAAAGAAGAGGGCTGCTGTCAGGCTTTGTCCCTCTTGTTTTGATAGCTCCCACCTCCAGCCTCTCCAGAGCTCACCTTCACAGAGCTGGAATCTGACTTCCCTCACAACTGCTGGTCACTTCCCTTCTTGCCTGGCTCTGCAGGGAACGGGAGAGTCCCTTTGCTATTCAGCAAAGGTGGCTCATCTAGTGATGAAGAGACAGGGATGTGTGAGCAGTCACTTCAGGGACAGGGACCTGGTGTCAGATAGCCTGTGGATTTCCAGTATGGTACTGGACTAGACTTACATGTGGGAATGTCTGAAATATGCTTATTCGGAAGTGTTTGCAGGAATTTATATTTATTGTTATTGCTTGACCTTGCAGACCCAACACTATTGCTTTGGAAATCAGAGCTGAACAGTCCTAAGAACTTAGAGGGACATTTAGGGTTTGCTCAGAGGACCTAAACACAGTGGGGATTTTATTTGTGTGTAAAGCAGTTGTGACTCTGATCAGGAGGTGAAATAAGCACTCCCTAATTTAAGAAATGTATTTGGGTCTCAAGACTATGAGCTTAAAAGCCCATCTTCAACCAAAGTGAGACTTGGTGAGTTAGGTGGGAGGTGCACCCATTGCTGGCTCCCTGGACAGCCTGGGCTTGAATTAAGACTTGTGTTCCTGGACAGCATAAAGACTCTTGGCTGTTCCTGCTGCAGGCAATGTGTATGGGAATAAAGACACAGATTATGTGAACTGCGCTGAGATCAGCTGCCTTCTGGGCTCCCTCGACACCCCAAAGTCATAATCCTCCCGTGGGTCACTCCAAACCTGTGATTTCACATCACCCACTTTGTGCCCTAATTCAGCAGGCAGTGAAAGATGTTTTCAAGTGCCCAGAGCTTCAGACATGCAGAGGACGAGTCTGTATATGAGTGTTTGTCCACAGGTCACTGCAGGTTGTAAAGCACAATTCCAAGGACAGAGAGAAAACAGACAACAGTGATAGGAACTGTACATTGCCTATATATTGCCAAGTAGCTGTTGTGCTCTGCCTGCCACTCTTACAACTGTCTCACTTTTTCCTCCTCTGACTCTTTTCTCCATCTGGTCTCATTCAGTATGTATTTAGACTACAGCCTGCAAGGGAGAGAGGCCCTTGCATCCTACTTGATAGTATGTGCAGTATTGTGGGGTCCTGCCCTGGCTGGGGCCTCCAGGCACTGTCCCAGTGTAAATAATACATAAAAATAGATCAGCAGTGTAACATCGATCAAGAAAACCATACAGAGACTTAACAGTGCTTTAGTATTGAATTGCTCTTCTGTCTGCCAGAGCGTTCCTGCACTAACTTGCTGTCATTTTCTGAATTAAATGACAGATCATACAAAGCCTTGTGTCTATGGGCAGTGTGCAGGGGGCTTGGGGGAACGCTGTAATTGCTAAAATCAGGAAGTGGGCCAAAGATGATCTACAAGTATGTGGAAGAACGCATCTTTTGTGATGTTCAGGATTTTATCATTTTTATTTTGGAGGTTTTCCAAGATTTAATAGCAAAAGAGCAACAAAAAATTTGGAAGTGAAGCAATCAGACCAGATTTCAGTTGCAGCAATAACTGCAATAGCCCAAGCATTTGCAGAAATTTTTTCTCTTGTGACACAGCACCTACTGCTCATGTTGCACCAGGTGAGATTACAGTAAGCAAAACAACTTAACTAAGTGGTGCAGGCAGCTTTTGAGGTGTTCAAATGCAGTACACAACAAAAGCAAGTATTATTATCACCTGCACTGCTAAAGTTAATCTGCACTCAAAGCTAGACTATTTGCTGTGTTTTGTTTGAAGAACATGAGTTGAAATTGATGAATGAAATTAGCAAGTATGTTAGAGACCAAAGGTATACCTCAGAAATGAGGTAGGACTATTTTAATTCAGCTTGGAGTCATGAAGGTGCAGTGATTTGCTCTTGCACAGTTAGAGGTAATTAATAGTTCCTTGCAATCAGTTTGATGGGATTGCAAAGGGGGGTTTGGAAGGAGGAAATGGACAAGTCCATGGCCACTGAGGATATGTTTCTTGTGAGGGCAAAGCACTGGACCTGTAGCACCAATTCTCAGATGCTTTTCAAGAGAAATGGAGAGCATTTTCAAACAGTTGATCCACTTAAATTTGAAAGATCATTTTGTAGAAGTCCTTTTCTGTTTAAAGCTTCCCTGGAGGTGCAAGTGCCAAGAACTGTGCAAGTGAGACTCCTAATTCTTTCTGTATCAGACAAACTGGTGACTCCCGATTTCAGTTTCTGCATACTAAACAAAGTCCTTCTGTTCTGCTGAAGTCTTTATAAATACATGTAAGGAGGCTGAGTCTTTGGTTTCCACAGATCCAAATAAACCCATGAAAAAGTTTCTAACATTGTTTTCAGGAAGAGTTAGGCAAGTAGCAAGTACCAAGAGAAGAGGTAAGAAGTTGTGCAGTTTCCAGTCATATCATTCACACTCACACATTGGGAAAAGAATTCCCAGCTCATGAGTGGGCTCAAAATTAGAAGAGAAACATCCCCAAGGTTTATGGAATAGAAAAAAGTAAAGAAGCTGCAGAAGCTCAACTCTGAAAAATTGTTTAAAAAGCCCCAACAGCTGGTTGGCAGAAGGGCTGTTCTTTGACATAAAATGCTTACTGAAATTCTTTCTTCCAAGATCCATACTGATTATTTTTTTGTTTCAGTTTTTCTTTCACTTGAATGAATTAAAAAAAAATTAAGCATCTTCTCTGAATATGACAAGAGATTCTGGCAATAATTTTGCTCGTTTCTTAACTGATCAATTATTAATCCCTTCTTCTGAGCATGTGGTGGAAGAGAACAAGAGACTCATGACACACCTTGCTTTGTCTGTAACCCTGCTGTCTTAAAAGGTTATTTCCCATTTCCACTCTCATTTCATCATAAGCCTTCTGTCCTCAGTCCTGCAGATCCATTTCCAGCAGGCACAGCAGCACTGAATGTCAGGTGTTTATAATAAATAAGCCAGTGCTGACTGCAGCTGAGACAGACTCCATGAATGGGTCCTCTGGCAAAGGGAAGAGGTGGTGACATGTGGCATGAGGGCTGTGACAAGCACTGGAGATCAGTAGTGTCCCCCTGTCACAGTCCTGTCTGCATGGCTTTTATCCCTTCTCTTTTGAGGTTGGTATCTCGTGGGAGGTGAGCTAAGTGCATCTGGGAAGAAGTCAGTGAACTTCTGCTCTGAAACCAGCAGCACCTTGTAGGATGACACTTGTGTGCACTGTAGTGGATATCAGCTCTCTGCTGTTTCGTTCCAGTTTTGTTAAAGCTTTTCTGAAAATGGCTTCAGTGATCATAAAAAAACAGCTGATAATTTAGCCTAGCACTGCCTTTAAAAAAAAAAAAAAGTTAAATTTCCAAAGAATTCACCTGTAATTTATCTGTCCACATGCTAATAAAACCTAGAACCCTCTTTCTTTTTTTATTTCTACCTGCTGGCTGTCTTAGCCTGATTCTGATGTGTATTCACACTGTTGGAATATTTTGCAAGGTTTTGCCACGTCTTGTATTTTCCACAGGAATTACACAATGAAAGGCAGTATTTTTTAAGTGCCAGAACTTGATGGGATGTTTTTCTGGCTCTGTCACTGGCTGATGGCTTTAGTGGCACATTTCCCTTTTGGGTGCAGGGACTCTGACGGCGATCACAGGGGAGACAGATGAGTTACATCTGTATTTGCAAGTTAAACAAGGTCAGAGGACTGTGCTGGCCTGCACTGGCCTGTGTCTTTGTTAGTGTGTTCACTGGACTGGTTTTTGCTCTTGTCAGCTAGCACATTTCCAAACTGCCTGATTGTAAGCTGGGGGGGATGCGAGGGCTCCCAGGAGACAATATGGATGAGACCACTTGGTTTTGAAGGGAATGAGTGCTTAGCTATATAGACAGAAGCTTTGCCAGGCTGCTTTGTCTCAGAGTCTGCAAATAGTGTCTGGCACATTTTATTTATTGCTCCAAACTTAGACTTGGGGTCTGGAAGCTCAAGTCTGAGCAGCTCTAGGGGTGACTGTACCATATTCCTGTAATTACACAGACTTTTCCTCCACCCATCTTCTGTTTGTTTTATCTTCCTAGATGTAAGCTCATCAGGGAAGGTATTGATACTTGCTCTTTATTTGTAGAGTATTTAGTACCATGTGGTCCTGACCTGCATAGATTTCAGTTCAAATAACAGCAGTTGAATCTGCTCTTGCCTGTTTGCTTTCAGCTTGGAAAGTTTTCCCTGGCTATAGTGTACCGTTAAGGAAGGAACAAAGGATAGCCTCTTAAGAACTGTAAAACCTGCCTCACTTTAGTCCTGGCTATTTAATTTTGTAGGCTTATGTCAGACCCTTAAGGTTAAAAATGTTTCTTTTCTTGTCTTGGCTTGAGCAGCAAATGGAATGTTTCAAAGGAAAAAAAAAAAAAAAGAGTCCATACGAGGCAGGCCAGAGTGATGCAGCCTTGCCTGTTTTTCTTGATCTGAAACACTGTATTAGCTGGAGCACAAAATGGTCTGGCCACCTCAGTTTCCATCCCATTTTTGGATGGAAAGTTGCTCACCAAACAAGAGCAGAAGCAGTCATTTACTTCTGAAAGGGAAGGTTTTTGCTCATTTTCTTTGCAGCATAACATTTTCTTGGTTAGACGTTTCTTCATCTCTTGCTTCTCCATGAACGCCCCCAAAGCAGCAGAGTAAATAATTTTGGCTTACAATGAACAAGTCTCTGAGATGATAATGAGAAGTGGTGAATAAACTTTCCCTGTCTTACACGGGGCAGACTTGAACTCTGCCGAAGGGGCCGCATGCAGCAAGGTCAGGAGTGTGATGAAGTATAAGTTTGGAAGGGGAATCTGCTGGAAAGATAGAATAACCCACTGAGTGATAAGTGCTGACAGACTGGCACCCTGGTGTTTGAAGTGCTTTTCCTTGCAGGAGAAGTATGTCTCTGATCCTGTTGTGTTATGGCCAGGCTCAGTCTGTTTTGAAAGCCTATACTTTCTTCACATGGAGATTCAGAAAGATTCAGGCCGAATGTGTTTAACAGAACCCTGAATTTTGGGCCATGGTTTAAGCCAAATTTTATAAATTGGATATGGCTTTCCCAAAAGGTATTTATAACAATAATCATAAGCATATGTCAGTACATTTACATTATTATTATATGTTTACAATAATGTTTTTCTAATACTTCACCATTAAGTAACTATGTTTAGTGTACTAGTTCACAGAGAATAAAAGTATTAAGTTATGATTTCAAAGGAATGATAAAACAATAACACTGGGGGAGTTCAGTCATTTTAACAAATTGGGAGCATTATTCAATCTGTCCAGGCAGGCTCTTGTATGGTTCCTGTTCTTCTCTGTTTCTTTCCTGTGGGTTTAGCTTGAGAATGCTCCCAGTATGGCCACACAGGGGGACAAACTGAAATATGTGAGTGAGACCCAGGGTGGGAGGCAGAAGATTAAGTGAAATGTCCTGGGACCTTCCAGGAGAAAGCTGCTCTGCTCTTTACCCAAACCTCAGTGACAGAAGTAGTACCACAAGCTAGTCAGATGGTTTGACTAATATGAGCTTTAAAAAAACAGTAGTGATATGTTTTCAGTTCCTTGAATCAGTTTATTTCAGTTACATTTGCAAATGTATGTATATAAAAAGAACAGAATTAGAAATTTTGTAAATGAAAAAGATGGGGAGAAAGAAAAAGTGAGATTTTTCTTTTTTTTTACCTTCAGTTTTTAATCTAGGAGTGGGGCATGTTTCCCATCCATTTCCTTCCTTTTTCAGAAGACTTCTGGTACCTAACATGGCAATTCTGTTGTCTAGTCTGATTCTTTGACAACCACTGATCAGAGCACTTGGATGCTTTGGAAGACAAGTGTAGGCAGGGGTGGAACCCTCAATAGTATACAGGACTAATCAAGCCTCTTTTAACTACTTGAACACAGAAGGTATATATATATTTATAGATAATTGAATAAAACTGTTATTATTTTTCAATAGTAATAATAATAATAATAAATCACTAGACATATAGATCTATCATGTGTCAGTGGTTTGCAGCCATTCTCCCCTCCATTGGAAACAATGAGATATAACTTACAAGTGCTTTCATTATCAGCATCCCAAAAGATCACTATCTGCGCTTCCATCCCTTCACACTCTGTAAAGTATATGCACTAGACTGCACTTTTGGATCATGCAATCATGCAAGTCAGAAAGCATGTGAGCCTCAAGACTCCTGAGTTATTCCTGCAGAGGGTGGACACTGATGGAGAAAGATACCAAGGAAGAAGAAATATTGTCTTGTTATTTTTCGATGAGCTGAGTTAAACATTGCCTTTATTTTTTCTCTGCTTCACAGTTTTACTGTAAGAGGCAGGATCACTTTGTTTTCCATCACATTCATTCCAGCTGTAATTTTTGCAGCTTTTCAGTTCTTGGCCACGTAATCTTCTCAAGTCATTTGTGATGAAATCGCTGTTGTGCAAAATGACATTTTTGTTCATTTCCTCTCAAGTGAGAATACCACTACAGGAAGGACATGTACACCTAACATCGCTGACACACTTTTCTAACATAGTAGCAGGAGGATAAGATCCTATTACAGAATTATTGGAGGGATTCTTTACCTCCTACAGCAGAGGACCATGCTCAGGGATGTCAGGGGTGTTCGTGATTGTTCAGCAAAGAGCATTATTTTACATTATTTTACATTACATGTAGTAATGAAGTAACTACATGTAGATTTGGAACTGGAGAAACAAAAGAAATTGTTCTAGTAATGTTTTTGTTGACTTTGGAAGCATTTATTTGGTCTGGGTAGTGAAATATATAAACAAGTGTCAGCATGGACCTACATTTTTCCTGCTGTATAGAATCTGAACCTTAAATAGAGTAATGAGGAGGCAGTGTGCAGCTCAGGTTGGCAGTTTCACTTTCCAGTGGTTACTGTTCCTCTCTGTTGGTTATGTGTGTAGCTTCAAGTCACCAGGCTGCCACCTTCTATTTTTCAGATACCTGAATTGAATGGAGGTGAGTCTGAGCCTTGGTGATATTATCAAATAATTTTACACTAAAGTAACTAAAGACAAACTCTACTGTGATTCAAATCATCTGAATGAATGTGCTCACTAATTGTTCTGTCAGAAGAATTTACAACTGGAACTAAGACAAGAAGTCGAGTATTTGTGTACTAGTGACCACAAATGTCACCAGTATTAAAGGGTCATGACAGTCATGATCCTTTTCCACCTAATTTAGTGCAACTTCAGTGAAATCACTGGATACACACCAACACCACCTTATTGATTCCTCTCTGCATTACTCTGATACGGCTCTATAGTGGACACTTTGTTATGAATATTTATTGTAAATCACTTCTTCTTGCATTAAAAATGTGAAGGTATTCACAAAGTTTATTGCTGGGAAAAGAGGAAGGAAAATGAGAATGAGTAATTAGATAATTGCTGTTCGCAGCTGTAAGCTTTTCTAAAGTATTGAATGTAGTTATTGAGGCAAAATAATTGCATTTTCATTTTATCATGTTTAGAAATTGCATGATCTCAAGCAGCTTGAAAACCTTTAAAGAAACTGAACATAGGCAATATTATTACCATAGGTAATAATATTTGTACCAGGTAATATATATGATCTAAGTAGACATCTCTCTTGGAGAAGATAAATTAGTCTTCATTTTTAATGTCATGTGTGGATCTTCAGATTTTATCTAAATTAGATTCAGTACAAAGCTTTCATGTTTACTTCTGCAACTCATTTGCTCATGAGAATCAATTTACCTGATGGATGCCTCTCGTGTGATGCCACAGCTCAGTGCCTTTGTAGAGATCCAGTTCATCTCTGTGAAAACAGAGTGAGGCTGTCAGTGTGCAGTTGTTTAAAATAAGCTCCACACTTCACCAATGTGGTGGGTAAGATCATAGTTTACAGATCTGCACAGGATTTTAGAAGGAATTCATAGGGATTCCTGTGGGGCTTGACCTTGGTGACAGTGTTATTGGCATAACTCATTTTCTTCTCTGTTGCACAACGGAAATATAAAATACAGCCTTACTAAATAGACTTTAATGAGGCTAAATAGTCATTGTTGAGTTGTACAACTGTTACTACTACTTTCAGATTTTTAAAAAAATTTAAATGTCATTTATTAACAAAATTCCTATTAGGGTAATTTTCTGTGCAAAGAAATGAAACAACTATCATCATGTGCAATTAAGAAATATTTCTAACAGGAGATTATGGAATAAATTCCCTACTTTTGCTTGATGAGGAGTGTGAAAAGGGAAAAAGTAATGTGGGGGAAATTCTGTTTTTCAGACACTTCTGCTTTCACAATTGATGCAAAAATTATAAAAAGCTTTATAGAAACTGGAAACTACAGTGTGGTTTTGCATTGTGACTTTATATTTTCTCAGTATTACACAGCACAAATTTAAGCACCATTTAAACAAATAAATTGCTAGTTAGTGACACTGCTTTTGTTTTTGTATTCTTGTGATTCTGAAGAATCACTAACTATTGTGGACATTATTTTGCAACAAGCTTTGCAGGTCTCTAATTGATCACTATTTTGCTGACTTCTTCCTTTTACACCAAAAAAAAGAACCATGGTCTTGCATTAAAAAAAAAACAAAAAAGCATATCAGATTCTGTTGGCTTAGTGTATTGAATGTGTTCCCAGAGATATGTCCGAGAATCTATCTTGTTGTACAGTGATAGTTTATAATTAAACTTCTTGTTCCCTGGAGGGCCCTAGTTTTGGCTTCTGAAAAGTGAAAATGCAACGTGATAGATGTGTCGCTTTTTTTCACTACAGATGAATGGAACAAATGTCCAGATTTGCCTAAATTACTGCCCACATGTAGTCTTTAAAAATTAAAAAAACTCAAAACAAAACAAAAAACTTGGGCAGCTTGTTTATTTGAAGGAATTCTGCCAGTATTTGGAAGCAACATAAATGCAAGAACAAATGGTTCTTTAATTATTTTAAAGCACTAGTGTTGTATTTATTGGCCTATTGTTTGTGCTAAATTCAGCTGTTTTCATGATGTTTAGTCTTCTTAATACAAAACATAAATACCCAGTTAATATCCTGAGGATTTTTAAAATAGATGTTGCCTTGTCAGATGTCTTTCAGAACTGACTTTGTTTTAACAGTTGTGTCAGACTGCCTTTTGTTTGGGTATTGTTCCTTAGTCAGTTCATACAGGGTAATCACCTCAGCTATTTCCAGCTCTAATAAACCTATTTTACCAAGCCCAAAGTGTTCCTCCCTTCCCCTCCTTTTGCAGGTGCTTCTTGCAGGATGCTCTGCAAAGTCCGGCCCAGCAGGGCAGAACAGGGCTGTCAGGTGGGTAAAGCTTGGCTGATGGGGTCACTTCTTGTTTTTGGAGACTCGTTAGCTCAGTACCTCAGTCACGCATGAGCTCCCAGCCTTGGCTGTGGCTGATGGCACGTCCCTGTCAGAAAGGCAGCGCTGCCTTTTGGTCCGCCTCAGAAAGCTCTGCTTTTGTTTTGAATGCTCTAATTTGTGGAATTAGTGCAAAAGCATTTTATAGGCAACATCCTGCTTGGAACCATATGTTGGACGAGGCTGAGCTAGAAGATACACTCCGGGTCGGGGTTAGTCTGACACACAGGAAAGAAGAGAAGGGTTGTTGCAGAGTTTCGAAATTTTCTGTCCTCCAGCTTGGAAATGAGGCTGGGCCAGATCGCAGTGAATGTACCCGTCAGTTCATTACTGGCTCCTAGAATAGGCTCTTCGAGAGTTCAGTTGACTTTTTTGGTTGTTCTTTTGCTTTTTGTTTTTTTTTTCCTCTGAGTATACCAGGGAGTCATACCTAGCTACCTCACTTTCTAAATTCAACATCACTTTAGAATTAGGTGCTTAACATGAGCACAGATGTTTTGGGTCTCCTGTGACTGAGTTTGATAGTGCCCTTGGATAAGGCAGTCTGCCAGCTGCAGGTGTGCCTATTCCCATTCAAATTTGGCTGTTTAGATAATGAATAATTTCAGTGTAATCTAAGTGTTCCACCAGTTTTGAAGAAGACTCATCCCAATTTCCATGGTACCCCCATCTTAGTCTTGCACCAGCCCAGCTGGACACGGCTGAATGCAGATGCACTGATGGTTTGGGGCAACCCTTGCAGAAACAGGTGATGGCCTCATTTGCTCAGGGGCCATCATCCTGCCTTGGTGTCACCTGCCCTTCATGTCCCTGTTCTCAGCCCCAGCCATCCCCCAGACCAAGGCTCAGCCTTGCAGTGGCTCACTGCAGCTTCCAGAGCAGCGACACCCAGTCCCTGTCCTTGCTGCCTTCCTCTCCCTGTGCTCGTGACAGATGACAGCATTGTTTCCTAGCCTGCTTTCTGGGATTTCTGGCCCTGCCTCCTGTCCCAGAGTTTGGCAATTGCCCTTGCACAGCGTGCTGAACTCTCCATGACCAGCTCGAGGGGTTTCTCAGCTGCGGCGTCCTGTGGCACGGCACAAGAATCTGCCTCCAATTAGCTCGGGAGCACAGCTCCAGACACATGTGTTTGGTTCAGCAAATGCTATTTGTTTGCTGGGTGATGATGTTTTTCTAAGCTTATGCTTTATTCATAGCATGAGTGACATTTCTGCAAGAGGTGGTTATGTGTCTCTGGGTCTTAGTTCTGTTCTGGTTTTGGAAATTACACTTCAAACAGCTATAGCAGTACACATTAGATAACCTGCGTATGAGTAAAATTACAGTAATAACCAGGGGCTTATGAATTAAATTAAATAAATATAGACACTAGGTTTTAAAAACAACAGGGCTTTACTGTGATGAAAGGAATAATTTCGATTCAAGGATGAAATAGATCATGTTTATGAATTTAATTATATGTTATAGTTTTGTGGTTATCATTGTTGGATTACTCATGGGATTAAAATGCACACCTTTTAAAATGAAAGGTAGAAATATAGCTTTTTAAACATTTCATTTCACGATCATTAGGTACATTATTACCTCAGCTACAAGACAATTTCATATTTGCTCTGATCCTCTTTGATCTCTAATAGATAGGAAACAGCCTTCAGTAGTCTCTCTTCGTAGTGTTTCTTTTTCAGTATTCCCATGTCTTAGACTAAATTGCTTCTATTGAAGATCTGCTATGGCCCAGATGACCATATTTGAGCTCTGAATTTGTTGTATCTTTCTTCCTGTTTTTTCTTTTGGCCTGTTTTCAGATTGATAATGTGAGACTAGATAAGCTTCATGGAAAAAAAAAAATAAAGTCTATTTAATCATGTTAACCCAATAATACTATCAGGCAGCATCAAACAAAAAAGCTGTGTGTTTCTCCAGAGCCCTGAGACGAATACCTTTTTTGAAACTTGGAGATTTATATTCCTGTGGGAATGTAAGTGATATCAAGGGCAGCAGATTTTGAATGCAGCTGTAGTTATCATTAACAGAGGTAAGTATTTGAAGGAATTTTGATTCCTTCAGCCATGGTTTATCATCAAGGGTCTCTTGTGTGAAATATGCCAACCAGAACATAGATGACCATTGATTGCTACTTTTGGCTTCATTAAAAAAAAAAAAAAAAGAAAAGGAAGAAAACTTCTTAAATGCGTTACGTGTTTAATATTTAGGAAATAAGTTCATAGTATCCTGGAAACTCATACTCAGGTGCTGTGAATCACAGGAGTTTCTTGTGGAACAAAGCACAGCTATCTATACTGTGTATGTATCTGAGTGTGCATGGGTTACTTTTCTGTGAATCGTGCATCTTTTATATCTTTAGATTGTTATGAATAGAAGAACGTTAAAACCACTTTAAAATTCCTTTTACATTGACAGCCAGAATTTTGGAGCAAATACATAGAAAGAAATACAGAAGTGTGGGCATTTCTGAGATGCTAGTGTTTCCTATATTACCAAGCAGTAGAGTTTATAATCTCTGTATTTTAACTGTCCTTGTCCAGTAATATGGACTGGAAAAATAAGATTTTTATATAGAGTCTAAAAGCATAGAAAATTAATAGTTTGAAGTACTGCCTTCAGCTTTCTCAAATTTCATGGGGAAGTGAAGACTAATGACATTAAAGGAGGTGTTCAATAGCTATGTGTGATTGGCCAAAGCAGTTCCATTAGATTTTCTTTTTCCTCTTTTTTTTTAAAATAATTTAAGCTGTGCTTTTGCCAAATACCAGTCTCAGAACTTTGCACCCTACACTCTGACAAGAGGCAGCAGTATAAGAGTGGTGGGAAGAGAGGCTTTAGCAATATATTTTCTCCTTTTGCCATTCTCCCAAGGCAAAACTTGGAGTCTCTCTGAAGCCATTTGCCAGGATTTACTATTAATCTCCAGCCTGTATCTACATATAAAATTTTTTTGAATTGTATTCAATGGGTCATGTAAATAAGTCTGCTGTCCAGCCATTATTCATGTAAGATGCAATGCAACTAAATTGTATTGTGGTTTTCCTATTGCAAAATATTGTCCTTTTAAAAAAAAAATTACTAATATTTTATTTTTCTGAAGGTATAGTGGATGCAGACAATGTACCTGCCAAAGTCAGAGAGACTGCAGACAGAGGTTCCTGTTTTTAAGTTTTCAGGGCTTTGTATATTCATATTCAGGCATTCCAACTTTGAACATGCAGATATCTTGCAGCCATTTAATCTTGCAAAGACAAAGGTTGTATTGGCATGGAAGAAAATACAGAAAAATGCACTCTATAAGGCCATGAAAGAATGTCACTGCATTACAGCAGCCTAACAAGTTATCATACATCAGCTGAAACACTGTAATTGTCTATGCACTTGAGCTTGCCCAGAGTGAGGTAAACATCCATATGCTCCAGGGATTACTCATTAAATAAAACATTATGGTTTAGTACTGAGAAATCTCTGCTGTCCTTCCATTATTTTCTACTTAAACGACAAATTCCTTCTGCATAAGAGTAAATTTTAATTATGCGATTTGCTGTGTGTGTATGTTGGATGTTTTTCAATTGCTCATGCAGACTGTAGACAAACACATGTGTGCACACACAACATTTTCCCTGCTATAATTTGGTATTTCTGGCACTTTGCAATAGTAGGGTCAAAGCCAAACTATAGCTACCTCTGGAAAATCCTAAAAGTAGCTGTAATTGAAAAAGGCGGTGTAACTTAAAAGTGAAGACTTTTTTTCAGAAAATGTAATGCTTTTCATCATTGTTTCAACATTAGTTTTTGATGAAGTCATGAAACTTTTGAATGTGTGTATTTTTAGAAACAATTCTGAAACTCATTAGGCAGTAACAGAAATGCCTTTACATTATCGTGATCCACTGCAGACATTAACTTAACTCAAAATTTGACTTTTGATAGATGTAGTAAAAAGAATGAAATTATTCTGAATTCTAAGTAAGTAAATATAACTGATTTGATCCTCCAGAATAATTGCAGTTTATAATACTGAATTGAAAAGTTTGTTGTTGTTATTGTAAAATGAAAGGAACTTTTTTGATAGGGCTTACTGTTGTAGTTCTGTGAGATGTAACTCTTTTGGATATTTCCTACCCCTCATGATTCACTCTGTTGCTAATGAAGTTGTGTTCTGACAGGCCTTTAAATTAATGCCTATGCCTGTATGAAGCACAAGTATGGAAGTACATAAAGTACAATTGTTTTAAATATTAATATTTGGCTACTGATGCACTAGAATCTAACAAACTCAAAGGAGGAATCCCTTTCATGAGCTGTAAATTTCAAAAGTTCTGACCTATTGACTTCATGAGAGTGAAAATTCTCCGGTGGGAGTAAGATGTTCATCATGTCTTAACATAAAGTCCAGGAGTCAGGGAAACACCCGGCTGGAATAAACAAGCAGCTCATCCCGTTCTGGCACCAAGGGTGGGTAAGACCAGATGTTTCAACGGAAGGCATAAATCTTCACAATTTTACTGTTCTGTATTGCAAGATGGTGTTTCTTACATCACTCACACCTTAAAACATGAAGATTAATAGAGCTTATAACTCTATTTCCTCCTAGTCAGTTTAGAGCATAAATCTTAAAGCACATTTCTTAAATTATTCAGTAATTTTGAAATCAGAAGATTATAAAGATACATTATCAACTGGTGCAAAAGTAAAACCCTTCACCTCCATGCTGCCTTTATTAGAGTAACAGTTGTGAATATGAGAAAACCTGGGCATTTCAGTAAACTGAAAGTGAATTTTACTGCAGTGTGAGAGGGGCAAAGGGCCTTGTCAAGGAGGGACATGACAGATCTCCCCAGCTGCTGGGTGCTGGGATGCCTTTTCCATCCTACCTGCCTGCAGGTACTCACCCGTTCATATGTGGGAACTCCTCTGCTACCAGTGCTGAGCCACTGATGGCTGTGAAACTGAAGGGTTTGTTTTTCACTGATCTCAGCTCTGGTTTTGCCCCACCTGTATATTTGCCAGCCTTGGCAAATACTTACTCTGTTGAATTGAACTTACTTTGTTCAAAGCCGATCCTGGATTCTCACCAAAGATTTAGTTGTGAAATATTGTATCTCATCTTGTGCAGTGACCATAGGAAGATATTTTTCTTTGGCAGCAAACACTCATTAGAACTAATGACTACTATCACCTTCTTAACTTTCTCTTGACCAATTTTCACTTATTTCCCACTCACTCCGTGAGACAATTATACAAAATAAAATAATGAGGTAGCATGTGTAATGCAGCTAATGTTGAAACAGTTGGATGATCATCACAACTAAATCAGAATTTTCCTTTTTTTATTGCCCACTGGGAGCTACTTTCTGGCTAATATTATAAAGGTGGTGGTGTATGAGGGAAAATTAATACATTATCACATTGCACTGTTGGTATTGGAAGTGGTTCTTCACACATTGGGTAGCAGACATATAAACTTGTTTGCCAGATGGTGTTGCAGATGCAAGAATTTTACAAGGGCTCAGAGGGATACTGGACAAGTACTTGAAAGTGATATCTACTTGGGGGTTGCAAAATGGAGAGGCCACAATAGGCTCAGGAAATCTCCTGAGCTGAAAATAGACGGCAAGGAGGGGGAGCACTAAGGGGTAGGGAATATCGTATATAATGTTCTATAATTATTCTTCTTGCTGTTGAAAAGAGACTACTAGACTGGATGAGCCTTCTGTCTTGTCATTACAAACATTTTTATATTCTTATTTAAGTAACGAGTTGTTGTGTGAGAGGATTTTTCTGGAACAGGAAATTAACGTTGAAGGTGGAGGAAAACCCAGAACTGCTTAAATGTAGAAAATTAGTAATATGGTTTGTGATCCATATTGCTAAGGAAAGAAGATTGAGAAACAACTTTAATGCTGAAATAAGATCAAATGTGATTACTTTCTCAGTTACTGACTGCATAGGTTTGCAGTTCGCCTTTTTAGCTTTTATTTTTTAGCTTTTGAAGGCATATATACATTACTGTCAAGAATAGATCTTCATTGTTTTGTAGTGATTTCTACTGGTACTTCTCCAGGTACAGAAGGCATATAGAAGATATAGAAGGTTTTGGTTTTTTTAGCTGCCTATCTTCTACCATCCTACATGCTTCTTTCTGTAGCAGAACTTAAGTTCCATAACTTGCACTATAGTACACATATACTATTGATAAAGAAAAAAACGGCTGTAGCACTATGTCTGCTAAAGATATTCTTCTTTTTCAAAAAGCAGATCCTTATGTGGAACAATTAAAACAGGCATGGTCAAGTTATAGTTCATGGATCAGTTTAGTGACTCATGATATTGAAATTTTTTATGCATGTACGGCATTTATTTTAATCTTGTTTTATCATTTGTCTCATCCTTTGTTGGCGTTGGCGTTGGTCTTGCATGCTGAATTCTTATATTTTTATTGTTTTGTGGTTTTTAATGTCTACACAAGTACTTCTGAAAAACAAGAATGTGGCTGAGGTGCCTCTAAAGAAACAGAGATGCCAGGGCTTGAGTGGGCTTTTTGAATTCACTCACTCTGCATGTCCTGACTACCAGAGCTGGGTTATAACTTGTAAAAGTCACTAGAAACAGCTGACTTTCTTATCATCCATAAAATCTAAATTTGCATCTGGCAGACTTTTTGTTGCCAAAAAAGTTTAGGACAAAAGTTACAGTTATCATTGTTACTATTGCTGTTCTTAATTTTATTAGGATTAATGATGATGGTGAAAATTATAACTGTCCTTGCTCCCAGAATTGCTCTACTTGATATTAAGAAGACCAAAACTCTGCTGCTTGTGGTTTCTTTTGCATATTTTAATGTTTTGATAGATAGTATCAGCTACAGACTTTATCAGCTGTCTGAAGTTACTGCCTGCTGATCATTAGCATGACTACAACCCATGAGCTTATAGATAACTCTGAAACCATTCAAGAATAATTTCTGTTAGATGGTATTTTTCCAGAAAGTCCATCTGTAAGAAAAACTGCTTTTTGCATCCTCCCAGTGTATTAGTGGTGTGAGACAATAGCAATTTAACAATCATTTTCTTGGTACAAGTTATTAGTCATCTTTGTTCTTTTGAGGAGATATTTTCAGTGGTGGTTTTGGTTTTTTTTTTGTTTGTTTGGTTGGTTTTTTTGGGTTTTTGTTTTTTTTTTTTGGCTTTTTTTGCATTAATGGCACTTCTGTCACCATCTGGCTTAGTCAATTACAGATCTCCAGAATAACAAAACTCACAGTTTGCATGTATGTCTCTATGTTTTTCTTAGGCTCCAGAGAAATGTGACTATTCTGCATTTCCTAGAAAGGGAGTTGGGAGTTGTGAGACCTCCCCCACCATAGCACATTACACAGAAAGAATCTGTAATGAGCTCTTTCTGTGCCTCAGGAGGAGCACAAAGCAGCTGGAGTGGGACTAAGGGTCCAGACAGCTGAGCTCAGTGGGGATGGAGGATGGTCAGCACTACAGAGAAAATGTTCGATAGCTTGTCAATTCATGACCCTGAGGTCTGAGAGGCTTCCATTCCCTCAGACAAATGCTGATCCCCATTAATATGAATGGTTGAACTTCATTTGACATCAGTCAGTCCTGGTTCTGAGTGCAAGTACATTATTCCCTGTGCCATTAATGCAAGTCACATACCCCAGCTAGGCAGACAAGGGAAATAGAATTTTCAGTAGTCATTGTTGTTTTGCTTTGCAGTACTGTGTGGAGGTGGTCAATTGCTCATGCTTGATTATCTTCAAGATATTTGTTGCATTTTATAAAGTTCATCTGCAAACTTGTGCTTGTGTCTTAAAGGTGGTATGCTGTATCATGTAGCCCATTTGACTGGGTAGAAAGAAGCATGTCATGTTTAAGATAGTGACACTGATAATTAGCTGTTAGTATCTAATTCCACTTCTTTTTTCACTTCAGTTCCTCCTAGAATATCTAGTGAGTACATTTAGCATCAGCTTCCCCAGCAGAAATAGTAGGGACACATTTCCTTTGCAATGACTTGATGATGTACTAGTTACTGTATATTTTAAGTTGAATGTATGAAAGGTATTATATAAGTTTTGAAAACTACCTTAGTAGGGTTTTATTCTTCTCTAGGCACAGGAATGTTGATTTTGTATTGTGATTTAAATAGACAGTAACTAAAAATCAAGGTTTTAGTTGCTTAATTGGTTGTCATATATCTCATTTTAGGGGTGGTTGCCATTTAGTTTGCTAAAGGACCCAAAGACTTAGATTCCTTTTGAACAGCCAATATCTTGTTTTTCTGATGATTTATTCATAGCAGTTTGGTTTTTGCAATTCCTTGTGAGGAAATTGGCCTTCATAGGATCTGTCTATGTAAGGATGTTGTAATAATGCATGCTCATTTGCTTAGTTATATTTGTAAGCTCCAGCTGTGCCCATCACTTGCTAAATCTGGCATTGAAGGATTTTGTTTTAAATTCTGCCTGGCTTTGTTTTCAGATGTCTCTGAATTCCTTCCTGTGTTGAGTCACAGCTGTGAAAAGAGAAATCTCCCTCTTTAATTCAAGGGGTCAGTGGTTTAAAAGCACTAAAGCCTGGTGGGGAATGGCTTAAGGAAGGTAGTTAATCATGGTGATCCCAAGGCTTCATAAACTTACACAAGGCTCATCTGACAGGAAGAGTCCTGGATATCTTCAAGCCCTGGTTTCTTTGAGGAGTAGCTGTTTTACCAGGGAGTGGAATCCTCTATGGAACAAGCACCTGTGATGGGTCTTTGCCACCTGCTCAGCCGTGGCTATAGAAACACAACTTAATCTTCTCCACCACATTTCTTTTTCTAGCTAAGCCAGCGTGGAGCCCAATTCCTTTCTAGTGATTTTTTTTCCCCACAGCGTTGAGAATTATTTAATGTGGTAACTACAATGGCACTTCTTGGTGCCACTGGGAGATAATAGACTGGCAGGAAGGAGTTGCTGATATGGATAGAAAAGAGAGGTCAGCCTGGAACATGCAGATGGTCTTGTGTGCTGGGTGAGCAGAAATCATTGGCATGGTTTAAGTGTCAGTAGTTCATCCAGTGGCATTTTTCACCCAGCTTCTTCAAACTCCAGTGGGAGAATCCTTGAATAAATCCCCTTCTTGTCTCAGTGCAGGCAAAAGCCTTATTTCACATACCGTGTTAGTAATTTTGACACTCAGTTCTGTGCTTAGTTTTCATGGGATGGGCAAACCAGGACCATGTGTGTGAACTGTCCCTGGAAGCTGTGAGATACTGAATTAAGTGATACAGCTAATGCAGTGCCTGCACCTATGCTGTGTGTACTCCACTTGCCCTATGCACACTTTGCTATTCTTGATACAGGGGTTTATTATCTGCCTATGACTCAGTTCTTGAATTGCTTCAGCTTTTGTACAGTTTCATGAAAGAAAAGTGATCCTGTTTTCAGACCGATTTTAATAGTAAAGTAGTTAATTCGTAAGCAGGTCGGTAGACATTGCCCTTATCAGAAGAGTCTTTGGGAAGATAAGATCACTAGAGAGTAGAAAAAGTCATCTGATGGGTGTCAGACATCCAAGTTTAAGTGGAAGGGTGTTGGATGTTGAGCAAGACCTTCAGTGTGTGATTCAGTCCATTAACTGATAAAGGAAGTAGTAGAAAAATTAGGGTTGAAGGAGACTTGAGGAAGTAATATGGTTTTGTTTGTATTTCAAAGGATGGATAACTTCAGCTTTGGATTAGATTGCTTAGAGCTATGTCCAGTCAAGCTTCAAATGTCTGCAAAGATGGAGAATCCACGACTTCTCTGAGCTCCTGTTCCAGTGTTGACAATCCTTTCATTCCTTGAGGAATGAAACCTCAGAACTCCCTCAAGACTGAGATTGCTTCATCATCTTAGGGGACAAATGACTTAGGGGAAAAGGAAATAAGAAGTGTTTTACATCCTACCTTTTTAATATTGGTCTTCTGATTATGGAAACTAACTGGTTAACCATCTAAAAATTTTTCCTTTTTTTCAGTGAAATACTGATTCATCCTTGCACACTGTGTCCTCACTTTGTCCTCACAAGACAAAGGGAAGTTATTGTGATTTTAAACTAAAGTGGAAGTATTTCTGTGTTGAATGGAGGAGGTGATGCCTGAATTCTTGGTTTCTTATTCAGTATGGCTGTTTCAGATTCCAGGAACTGTCATGATAGCACCCTTCACAAAGCAGCTTAAAAATAGAGCAGCAAAATAACTATTACACCAAATATAAATTGATTCCTGCTGTGACACAAACAGAAAGGTTTTTGAGGGTGTGAATAGATAGCAGCATGTTGTAACCCTTGAAAATGGTAAAATTGATGCTCAGAGGACACAGGACTGTTAAAGCTTTGATAACCTGCTGTCTGAACCCACACTGGCAGTGTGTTTTACCTTACTTAGCTCTGTGAAGTTCTTTTTAGAAAATGAAACTGTGATTGCTTGTAATTTTCTGCAGTTTGCACAAGCACTTAAATCACAAATAAAACACTGGAAGAAGTGATACGTGAGTCATGGATCTCCCTGCAGGAGTTCCAAGTCTCTTGTCCCTGTGAAGAAGGTCGGCTGTGTGACTAGGGGGATGTGGGTACTGGTCTTGACTGCTAGTGTGACCTTATCCAAGAGATGTCATCTATGGCAGCATTAAAAGCAATCCAGTTAACTCTAACAAGGATAGAGGGTAGAGAATAGAGACATTAAAGCTTTTAAACTGCTCAGATGCTGTGATGATGAGTACCTGAGGGAAGCCCATCAAGAGGAACAGGTCCCCATTGAGTCAGTGACTTGTGTAAGCTCACAAGTGGGATTTTTTTATATAGGCTGTGCTGATTCTCTGTCACATATACTCCAAATTTAAATGAAATCAAATGTTTAAAAAAAACAGGAAGAAAGCAAATGTGTTCAGTCTAACAATAAAATAACTGGGTTATTGGGCCAACAGAGATCACTGCTCTGCAGTGTACACATTCATATGTGTATTGCTTCACATTCTAGCTGCACAAAATGTTGATCCAGAATTAGTTGGACAATGCATTAAAAAAACCCTTCTCCAATAGACTTCAAGCATATAGTCATGAATTATTAAATCAATTTGTTGGAAGTGGAAATTAAAATCCTTCTGGCATGTCTTTCCCTATAGTGTAGTTTATACATTAAATCCTGCAGACTGTGCTGTACAGAGTTCACTGACAGTGCATCAAATAATGAGGCCATACATTGATGAAAGGAATTTTAGGAAAATATGCCATTGGATATATAGCAAACAGATTTGATCAAAGCCCAGCTGCCATATGAAGTACACATTTTTTAACCATTGCTAAACTGTATTAGCCTGAATTCTTTTGAAAGTTATGATTTGACTTTTACACAGCTGACAATAAACTAAATAGTACTGGCAGTTAAGGAAACATCTTATCAGGATTTGTAAAATAGAAATAATAATAAAAAAGTTTAATTATATTAAGATGCCAACTACAACATGCAGTTTCCTCTACTTAACATTTGTAACAGTCTGTTTTTATCTGAGAGTCTCACAGACTTTAGATACAGCTGTGAGTGCCTGCAAGCATTTGCACAAAATTACAAACTACTTGGCAATACATTAATGCTTACATCAGATAATCTAGCTACAAATTTTAGTACAATAAGGCATTGGCTGTGAAATGAAATTTACATTTTAAATATTTATGTAAATGTAAATCTTTGTTCCTTTCTTTCTTTCTGCTTTGGGGAAGGTTTGTTTTAGGGATGTTTTGGTTGAGTTTTTGATTTAATAGGGCCTGCTGAGTTGTGATTGTGTGCATGATCTGCAGGTTGTGCCTGCACACAGAGTTGGCTGTCTGGTGATGCCTCAGATGTATGTATGGCTGAAATGTGTAATATATTGCTGTATAGTATGCAATTAATGGAGCCATACAGCACTGGGAGCTGGCTGAGGTCTGGATTTCTTGGATCAAGGACACGAGAGCCCCACCTACTCCCATCTATAGATGTATACATGCAGACACTCGCTGGCTGTTCCCTTTCAGAGTATGCACTGTTGTCCACCTTGCTGCTGTATCCTGCAGAGCTGTAAGTCTGGATTTGATGTATCACAGATTTCACCAGAGGCTGCATTACTGTCCCATCAAGCTGGGTTTTTCACAAATGTACAAAAGTCATGGTAGGGCAAGTTCAAGTAACTAATCTGTAGAATACCCCCATTGCCACTAGTTACTGGTAATGCCCAAAAATATCAGCCAGTTCAGACTTCTGGTCCCTGCTAGAGGACTGATGCTTCACTCCTGCGTATGTTGGAAGGTCTCCTCCAAAAGGAAATAACAGAGAACGGTTTTTCCATAGCAAAACACTGGCAAGAATTCCTGGAGGTGAAAATGAGACTGTAATCCTTCCTTTGTGTTGGCCAGTGTAGGTTTATGTTTCTTCCAGCAGAATGGTGGTTGCAGGGTCAGTGGTTTAGGTGGCTTGACAGTGCTGCCTGGGGTTAATTCAGGCTGCAGCAGGACAAATGCCGTCTGCTAGAGTTTAAATGCTCAGTCTCCCCAAAATGGGCATTTATTTTCTCTGATGGCCATTGTGACATTTTTCTGGCTTTCCAGTATTTTCTCAAGAGCAGGCCAAGGCTGTTCCACAGGCAAAGCTTCCTGCAAGTGTTGTCTCCTTGTCTCCTTCACTCAGAGCTGAGCCAAACCACCCCAAGTGCTGCAGGTGGTGACAGACATTTCAGAGGAAAATTCTCTGTCTCTCTTTGAAACCCTTCAGACGTCACAGTACTTGGCAGAAAGTGGTTTTCCATCTAGTCTACCTTTTCATTAATGTCTCTAGGAATTTTCATGCTACTGCCTTTTTCTTTTCTTGGATACCAGAGTTACAAAACTCATCTTAGAATCACTTTTCATAGCGTTAGTGGTTTTTTCGGTCTGCTGGGGAAACATGCTGTACTTAAAATAATGTAACACTGAGGTTTGGCTTAGGGCTCCTTTTGATTCTTATGTGTTGCTAAATCGTGCCTTACACTGCTTTCTTCTTTGGCTTGTGTTTGGGTTTTGTTGTTTGGGGGTTTTTTTGTTGCTTTTTTTTTTTTTTTTATGATCAGACTTGTAGGGCATTCTCATGTCTTTCTAAATTAAGAGCCTATGGAAAGCTGTTATTATGGACGTAATACCTGAAGTCATAGTTCCTTCCCCAAAGAAAACAAGAGGAAACAAGAAGAAAAAGAATCCATAAGAGACACATATGCATCTAACTTTAGAGTGAAAGGCATGTTGATATTTCTGTGCAAAGATCCCAGCTTCCCATCTGACTGGGACATTTTATTTATGTCCCTACCTCCTCTTGGAAATACAATTTTCAGATGACAAATTGCTTTTCATCCCATCCTTTTTCTTGAACAGTAGATACTGTGTTTGAGAAACAGACTATAGAATGTAAAAAGCTATGAGTCTGGTTAATTTTTGGGGGGTTTTTTTTGTGGTTTTTTTTTTGGTTGGATTTTTTTTTTTGAGGAGACACACTATACCAATAATTAGGGTTAGAGAATAGCATTTGCCTTATCATTGGTCTTGGATTTATGTGTTACATGTCCAAAAGATACAATGCCACAGATAAAATTTCTCAGAATCACCGTTTGTAATGATACATAACATGTCTGTCTGCCTGGCTGTCTATCTGCCACTTTCTGCAAAGATTACTTCTGTGTCTGTGTGAAATTTCTGGGTGTAATCCTGACCTCACTGACATTGACCTGAAAAATATCCTGATATCTTTTGTGGATGAAGTGCTCATTTCCTATGTGTATAATTTTAGGTGCCCAATTTCATGGTCAGATAAGCTTTTCAGAGCAATGTGACACAGACCATTCTATAAAGTTTCTACCATTTCAACCAATGTTATCTCCAAACAGACTACATGCCTTTTAGAAATGCTTCCACTAGCAGATTCCCTTCAGAAAGATGCTGAAAAGTAGGAAAGAGTAAACAAAATAAGGGAGCTCCTTCCTTCTTCTTCTGTTGTTTCACTTCCTTAGTCACAATTTTTACTTGAGCTTGAGTTCATCTCAACAAAAAATCTGGTGTAATCCTCAAATGTATTTTCCCTCTCTCTATTGGAGAGCTTTATTTATTATCAGATGGTTCTCTGCAATAAGATTTTTTGCTGACTCTGTTCCCTCAATTATGTCCTCATTGTCTCTCAGACTCTTCATTTTTCTTTGCTCTATTTGGTTCTTCTCAAGTGGGAATCACAGCAGTGATTTTTCTTGCCAAGTTATTGGTGTTGAATGAATGGTGTGTAAATCCTGTGAGGAGCTCAGTAAAAGTTAAAGCCTCTACAGTTTTGCAAAATTCATTGTAAGCTGGGTTATGCTTCTTAGGAGTCTTTGCTAATTGTTTGGGTATTTAACAATAACGAAGACTGCTGTATGGCAAAACCTCATCTAAACCAGGTACACTAAACCCAGTGATTTATGCAATATAAAATGAAAAAAAAAATCACTTACTGCAGGCTCACATAATGTTTTTTGATTGTACCATTGTATTTTTATTTATTAATTTCTCCTGGTGTTGGGAAGTGAGGTAATGCTGATCTGGGGTTCATGTAAAAAGCAGTATTTTTCTGAATCCTGAAAGAGAACATTTTCTGGACTATAAACAGCACAAAACCTACTTAATAAGTAGGAGAATAGTAATGAATAATACTGTTTACCAGTTCTTGGATGGAGTTAGCTTTAACTGAGATTTCATAATGAAGAGAAAAGCATCTTCTGCCAAATAATAAACAGACCATCTATCTAAGGGGTACAAGAACATAGTTTCATTGTGCTCTGGATAAATGTCATCTTTGTTATTGCAGAACTAAGTTAAGAATGTTAAGTAAGTCTGAAGATGTAATTTTATTTTCAGTCTATTTGATTTTCTAAGTTCTAATCTGAGCCATGTATGCTTACAGTTTTCCCTCTTACTGACAAAGACAATTCAATATCCAGTTCATGGTTATAGTACAGTTTTGAACCACACAGTAGACAACCACAATAATTTTTCTTTTGGAATTTGTATGATAATTTCAAGGTGAGATATCTACATAATGCATTGAACACACATATCTGTATACTTGTAGTTAAAATAACGTGCTTTCAATTTGTGTGCATATAGATTTTCTACTTATAATGGTAGAAAATTATCTAAATAAACAGATATTTATTTATCTCTTAATGAAGAGATGATAAAGAGATAATCTACCTTTAAATAAATATGAATCGTAGGTGGGGTAATTTTTGTTTATCCTTGTAGCTGATTAGTTTTAAATCTTTTAAAGCAATATGCTTGTCTGAAAGGTCACTCATGCTATTTTGTTGATGTCTAGAAGGGACATCTTTTGCTCTCTTCTGACTCCTTTGACCAAAATAAAATAAAACCCCAAGATGTCAAACAAGGATAGATGAGGAGAAGAAAGAAAAACTCTTGCATCAGTGATAGAAAATTACATATTGAAGCTACATGGCCTAGGAAGCTTACTCATTAGGTTTATAATTAATTTACAAGCTTATAGTGACTAGATTTTATAAGCTATAGTGACTAGATTTTATCTAGAGCTTATAGTTCTAGATTTTCAGTTGTCACAATTTGCAACATTGTTATTAGGTTCACTAAAACTGAGCCATAACTCTTTATTGGAGTATAAAATTCTGAATTTTAAAATAACCTTGGAAAACTAGTGCTGGAAACAGGTTTTAAATTATCCTCCAATTCCATAAAGGCTTTTTTAACAGAATTAACCAGGAATTTCATGAATACAGTTTAAAAAGTGTGTGTTTGCAGATGGGTCACAGTCATTTCAGCTCTGGACTTCATGACGCCAGGAGAAGTCGGAAACTACACAGTATTTGTGAATGCAAGATTTTGCATTTAGATAGGTTTGAGCTGAATGATCTGAAAAAGCTCCCATAAGCACAGAGCTCCTTACTGTCTGTGTGTTTGAGAAGGCTGAAGAGCTCTGTTTATTGCCACAAAGGGCCTGGAATAAATTATGTTTAGCAAATTGGCTCCAGGTTTTCTTGTTTCAGACAGTAGCTTCGGAGCAATCTGTTTTATAGGCTCCACTAGATGTGACCAATTGCGGGGAGGTGACACCTCGTTTCGGGACGTGACATGGCACATGTGACAGTCAGGTCTGGCCGCTCTCTCTGTCAGGATGGCAACCCACCCGCAGCTCCACTTTCTCTCTTCTGGCACTTTAACCCACAGCCCGATCCGAATTTATGGGCCCCGCTGGGAGGTCCAGCAGGATGGAGCCAGGCTGCTCAGCCCGTCTCAGCCTTGTGCTTCCCGCCCCTACTTGGGGCAAATAAAAGCTCCTTTATTCCGCTGGAAATGCCCCCGTTTCAGCGAGGTGTATGCATGGCTTCCTTCCCTGGTCGGTCTTGCAGGTGATAATTAACACAGTGCAGTGCTATTTCCTAGCTGAAGCCAAGATAGGGAAGCAGCTTTAGCCTCAGCGTTTTTCTTTTCAGACTCCTTTTCCTCATTTATTTTGGATCTGTTCATGGTGAGGAAGTTTTAGAAGGTGTTGGTCCTTAGCTGAAGTATCAAAGAACTAAACACACCAGTAATTTTTCCTTCGCTGACCAAATTCTTCTTACTTTTGAGGGGAGGAAGGAACGGGGGAGTCAAATTTGCTTTTAGGTTTTATGTTTTATTTCTGCTCATGGGACTGTTTGCTTCTGATCAGTGTGGCTGTGGGTCTTTTCAGCACAGGACACTGATTGACATTGCGTGTGTTACAGAGAGGAAGGATATCTCCTGAAGATTAATGGCAAGTTAGTTGGCCTGAAGTTCATTAACCTGAGCTAGACTGTTGGAAGGACTCTGTGTGGAAGCTGGAATTGTATTAGAGAATCATCATAAACTAAAAATATATGTGACAATCTGGCCAGATTGCAATGAATCTAAAGACAGGACAGGGTTGGCTCGAGCTCACAGAGCAGCTGCCTCCAGTGTAAACTAACCGCCTTGTGAAAGCAAATGGTTTTTCACAGACATTATTCAAATAAAAGGGAAAAGAGGAAAAAAAACCCAACCAAAAAAACCTGAAGGTTCCCATTAGCAAAAAATGCCTAAATGAAAGAGTGAGGTTGTGAGCTATGGCCAAAGGCCCGAGTTTGGTGCTGATTCTCAATCAATTCAGCAAATGACAGTGCATTGACAAAACTGGTTTTTTAGTCACATTTAGTCTTGATTCTTCACAGTAATTTTCCTCAAGAAAATGAGCCCCAAATCCTTTGGTGAATTCCCTGTTGGCTGAGGCCCAGACCTTCAGGCCATGACTTCTCAACATACTTGCAGTGAGACTGGCTCCCACTTAATTGCTTCTTTTTGAAGTATGGTTTGTCACTATCATCCTGCTGAAGATGAACAGGGCTGGTGTCTCCTCTTCATATATTCTTCCCCCTCCTCCCGTCCCCTTCTTTTCCCCTTCTTCCCCGTAAATACATTTCTTAAATGCAGTTTAACCCTACGATAGTCTAATCCACATCATCCTTTGTGGTTCACCCTCAAATAGATGTGTTAGCACAGAATAAGTAAGAATCTTCTCTTCGGATCTCATTCTGTAATAAAGGGAAGGGAAAGATGAAACAGGCATTTCATGTTTGTCTGTTTTCTCTCCATGTCATCTCATGAACATGCACTCCCCTTGGCCAAGAGTAGTGCATTCAGACACTGAATGTGAGTGTTGAAGAGGGGACTGAGAAGAAAGAAGCTCAGTGTTCTGCAGTAGGAGCTACGCTTTGGGCATTTTACAAATTATTTCCCTCTTTCACCGTCGTGCTCTTCTTGCACACTTCTTTGTCTTTTGCTATTGACAGAAGGTCTGGAGGCTCAGAAAGCCCAATTTTCATCTGACAGAAATTTCCTCTGTTGGAGAGAACTGTTTCCATCCTTTCATTCCATGGTTCTGGGTGCTGCCGTAGCTCAGAGTTGCCTGACCCAGTGCTGCAGGAGCTTGAATACCAGACCAGGGACCACAAGCTGTGCTGCATCTCTCATGGGCTTGTAAGGAACCTCTCCTTTGATGTCTGTGCAAGTGCTGGCTGATGTGGGCACTAGGATTGCTCTTTTAATCAGGCAGTTCAGTACCTTTCAGAAAAGAATTTTCATGGCAAGTTATGAGCCATTAATCTCTCGACTAATCATAACATTTCTTTACTGCTTGGTTTTACAGCATTACTCAAACAGTGATATTTTTCATTTCACCAGCTGTCTCCCTTGACCTCTAGCATCATGCACTTGCAGGAGGAAGGATCTGGTCTTACAAGTATTTTCATACTCTGATCTCTGTGATTTATTAACCATCAAGTTTTGCCTTCAGAACTAAAGACGCCATTTAAAATAATTTCATGTGCAAAAGTGGAGTTATTGGGCAAAAGGGATCCTTGATAGCTGGGTACAAAGGACACCAGGATTGCTGTTGCTGTTTTCTTTTCAACTACTGTGCTGTGTGACCTTGAGGAAATAGGTTCACTGCAGCTTTATGGTTCTGTTTTTGCATAGGGAAAATAAGGACAGTGATAATTGCTTTCATTTGTAAAACACTTCAAGATTTATGGAATATGAATGACACTTATTAAGTGAAAAGTGCTGCAAAGCTGGCTTAGTTGCACACTGTGCTAACAAAATCTCATATCAGCCTATTGACCCCAGCCTGAAACACTCATTAAAGTTTATAGGACATTTTGGTGGATAAGTTGCAGTTATTCTGCTGGAAATATCATACTGAAAGCACTTTTGAATCCATCATCTGCATTGACTTTTTTTCTATTAAAACTAAACACAACTACTTGTTCTATCCAGTTTTCTTAGTTTATTTATGGAAGTTTTGATGGGTATGTACTGATTGTTAACTCTGCTTGTACTCCCATGGCATCTGAGACATTACAGTTCATTCTAGTCATAGCATAAACATAAAATAGCTGTTGTACTGAGATAGAAAGAGTTATAAAACATTAAGATATCCAGTGGACTGGTATGAACTAACAAGTTGCGTGGTCACTTTTGAATGGCAAATGTTCTTTTTGTGGATACTGCATTAATTTAATGTGTGCTTGAACTTTAGCTATGCTAGACACTGGTGTTTGAAAAGTTTACATATTTTTCCAATGTCAAAATGTGTAAATTTAGTGTTAAAGAAACAAAACATTTTTACTTGTACTGGAGAAAAAATACTTTTGTAGCAAAGAAATTAAATGAGCTGCTCTTTAAAGATAGGTCTGGCTTGCTTACAGAATTATTATTTATGCAGTAATGCAGGTCTACAGATATTTTCCTTTTTTTCTTCCAGATAAAACTTGGGTTGTTTGAAAAGTGGGGAGATATTTCATTGTAGTGCAAAAGAAGATACAGAAGAAGAGAGCAGAATGAGAGCTTTGCAAGTGCCACATGCCTGCAGCCTGCTATCTTTAGTGATGCTGTTCCTTCCAGTCACTGGAATGTCAAAACAAAATATCCCAAGACTGAAGCTTTCCTATAAAGGTAAACTTTTCAGTATTTTTTCTGATTCTGCTGCTTTTGTTTTGATGTGATGTTGCCAGCAGTTCATTTGTATTACTTACAAAACACTCCCAGAAAGCAAAACACTCCCAGAAATACAAAATAGAAGCCTTAAGGATGGATGAATTCTGCCTAGAGATGGTATTAAATTCTGGGGTTTTTTTTGTCGTGTAGAGGCACATGTTTCTGAAATATAACTGTGTTTTTAAACTATTATTTCTGTTTGCTCCAAGAGGATATTAACAGACTGCATAAATTAGAGGGGATTGGTACTTGAGACACTCCGAGCCACATTGGAGACATTTCCATGTGGCTGGTGGGGATGATGTAAGACATGGATGACATTCACACCGTCCTAGAGCATCAGAGAAAGTCGAGAGAGCTGCCTCAAGTGTTTCAAGGGGACTGACATTTATTTTTGTAATTCTTTTTCTATCACTAAGTTAGTATGTTAAACTCCGTATAAGTGGTTTTCTTTCTTCTTGCCTCTTTGGATCACAGAAGCATGATCTGTGGAATTTTTTAGTTTTGTTTGTAGCTCTTGTTGAGAATGGTACCATCTGAGGAGTTTCAACACAGACATATTTATGTATTAATGGTCAATTTTTTAAAGAAGATAGATTTCTTGTTGCTTTGAATGTAGAGTACACCTCCACAGGCACAGAGATGTGACACTGATGCTGTCTTCTTTAGATAAAACAAATGCTCTCCAGTTAGTTATGTTTCAACTGTGTCAGCACCCTGCCCTTATGGGAGCTATTTCTGCTCTGTTTTTCAAACATATGTCTTCCTATGCGTTGCAGAATTGCACTCAGGATGGTGTGATGGGACAGGCTGTAAAGCCTTCATCGGGGCTTATGATATGTTTATCAAGAGTTTAGCACCCAGAGGAATTTATTGAGTAAGCAGAATGACATGCTATTTATTTACAAGCTTCTCTTTTGCTAGATTTGCATGCCACTGTGCATGCTATTCCACTTTCTATAGATGTGTTTGGGTGTGTTTGTGTGAGAGAGACAGAGGAAGTGAGATCAAGGGATCTTGACAACATTTTTATAAATTAAGGAAACAGTTGCACTCACTGAAGCCAATGAATACAGAAAGACCTGACATGAGTTATGAAAGTTAGCAGTAAAACCCTCCTAACATACAGCCAGCCTTCTCACAGCTAGGCCTTTTGAGATAATTCCCAAAAGCAGCATATACCATATGGCAATGGCATTTATTGTGGATTTGACACTCACGATTAGTGAATTCCTCTCAACTTCAAAAGCAGATAGCCTTTGGCAAAATCCTGATGGATGCATTTGGCAGGTAAAGAGGGGGAGAAAGAAAAATTATTGAGGTCAACACGGGAAAAAAAGAAATGGCTGAAATCTTAGTTTAAAATAGTGGCAGAGACCTGCTGGGAGCGGTTGGGAAAATGCCTGAGCTCGTTTAAAAAGACAATGAGCAGATGATTGATATTTAGGCCCTGACCCAAACTTTTATTAGCAACTTTATAAACCTTTCAGTTTGGCTTGAGGGATACCGTTTCCTGTCCAAACTTATCCACCTATATCCCTGTAGGGGGGGGAAAATCAACAACAGATACAGATGCAAAATAGCACATAAATCTTAATTTGGAGAGCTGTGATGGAACTGAAAAGCAGAAGAAAGAGAATTATGAGAATTTATTGTGCCTTGTCTTACTTTTTTTGGGGGGTGGAAGGTGTGTATTTTTCCACATGGATCAAGAAAAAATTCACTGCTGTTTTTTCACACTTACATATTGTAAATGATACCAGTATGACTTACCACAATTAAACCATATTTTTGTTGTTGATAACAGGATGTCAGATGTACTGAATATTTAATAAAGTTGTCAGAATTAAGTCTACCTTCCTTCCCCCAAGTGTTTCAGACAGAATAATTCCAAGGTTTCTGTGAGTAAGATGTAGGAGAAATGAACTGTCTTGCCAGTTCTCATAAAATTGTTAGTCATGTCACTGACAAGTCCTGGCATCTCTGTTCTTTGGAATTAAGACTTGAAATATCATGAGGAGGAGAATACTTGAAAGAATCATGAGGTTCTTTCCCTTCTTTGTGGAAAACAAAACTGGCCACATCAGGCAGTTCGAAAAACCTGGTCACATGTGTGTCTTTGAAGGGAAGGTTTCATTCCCTTCAAGGTGCAGTGTGTTTATGGCATAGGTCCATCTTCCCAGAAGAGCTGAGCATTTTCTGGGGCAGGAGAGCTGAAAGTAAGCAGGATTTTGCTCTGCAGTTACTGAATCTCCCAGCTGCATCAGTCAGTGGTGGATGGGGAGGAGGGAGAGGGTGGGGTAGTTAAAGATGCGTCTATAACTGCAGGAGTGCTTCAAGAAACCACGGCATGTCACAGTTCCTTTGTGTTCAGACAGCAATTAAAATTTTAGACCTTCTCTTAATGGCAGTTACAGCTTTTCATCTTCTCTGGGTTTTCATCTTAAGTGGGAATCTGTGCTGGAAATGTTAAGATATTCCAGTGAGTGATGTGGGGATCAATGCAATGTCATACGATGGATTTCCTTTATTGTGTGCCCTACTCTAAAAACATGTTCTAAAAAATCGTGCATGTAAAAAACTAAAACTGCACACAATTCAATTGAAATATGTTGTAATACAGAATCAAAGTCATATATTCTCTACCTGTGTTAATATAATACACTGTGATCTTTAATCACATATCTCATCCTTTATTCCCACATTGGCCCTGATCCTTTAGTTGAAAAATTCTCTTCTTCACTTATACTTGACTTATAGATACTGATTCATTACTATCCCAGAAATTGTCACTGCTCTTGTGATGTTTTTAGGGTGCTCTCTCTGCATAGACCTTACTTAATCTATGCATCTTAGATACTTCTACAAGTTTGAGGTGCTGTTATTATTATGTTAGAGCTTTAATATATGGAGGAGGTAACAAACTGTCTTCTAATAGAAGATTGCCATCTTTAGAAAACCAGGGGATGATTTTTGAGTAATATTCCTTATTTTAATACTCTGTCTAGCTCTGCTTTCAGTCTAAGAGAAACAGTGTGTATTTATCACTCATTTTCATGCAGCTGGAGATGACTTGTGACCTTCATCCAAACTGCAGAACTCCTCAAGCACAGAAGTGACATTCAGCTTCCCTAAGCAGCCTATCCTCCTTGTCTGCTGCATCATTTAACATCCTCATTCCAACCTCTAGAACAGATGCAGAAGGTTTTCATATACCAGTCTCATTCATAACGTCATTTTCAGGACAGCATCAGTTTTGTTATTAAAGAACGGAAGGGTCTGTGTCCTAATTCATATATGTTTAATTCATACAGTGTAGACAGTCATGTTTCTGTCTATCTTCTGAGCAATAATGTTTTTTAATTAATTGAGAGGTACTTCCATACATATTTTCTGAGTGTATCTCTAGGTTCTGCTTTGTAGGGAGAAGTAGAGAATAACCAAACAAGAAGGTTGATTGCCTTCTAAGGAAAAGAAAACAAAAATTAAACATTTTTCAATTTGTGGCTATCCTAAAATTTCCCTGCAGAAATGCAGATTCCTAACCGCAAATTTAACCCTATTGATTTGATTTACTTTGCTGATTTTTATGGACATCTTAGTGTGGTCTTTTTTCTCAGTGAACGCATTTATTTTACAAAAGTGTGCACCCTGGTTTATTGACTGAGGGGGTTGCCCCAGCCCAGATTTGGACGTTGTCACCAGTGTCATCCACAAACATATATCATTCCCATGTGGGAATGTGGGCATGCCCCAGAGCAAGCCATGCTTGCTGTGAGCGGTGGTGACTTCATCAGAGGACCAGGAATCCTGCATTGTGACACAGTACATAGGAAACAGCACAACTGAAGGTAACCTTTGGCTTTTAAAACAGGCTTTACTTAGCACTGTTAAAAACAACTATGGTAGTAATTTAAATCTAATAAACAAGAGCATTATTCTCAGCTGATTTGTTTTTCTCCACATTGAATGAATTAAGATGCAGTCTCACTCCCACTGAAGTCATGGCAAGTGTTTGGCCACTGAAGTAAACTGAAGCAAGATCAAATTCACACTCCTCACTTTTTTCATCTTACATAAGTAAACTAAAGACAGGCAGTTCTTTCTCCTCTGCTGAAGGATGACAGTGCTAAATCATCAGCTCCACATGGAAATCAGCCACGTTTAAGGATTGTTTAGTTTCATGCAGTTTTGCACACAGGATTTTCTTCCCCCTAAGAATGATCCATTTTTTAAACATGGTGAAAAAGCAAACAGAGAACATTTTGGTGCCAGGAATTCTTTTGAAAATTTGACTGGATGAGTACATTTGCTTAATGTTCAGAAATGGTCCTTTGAACACGCTACTTTACAATGTCAGGCATTCTGTTCTCTATATTGTTTTTGCTTTAAGCCTGTTTCATTTTATAACTGATGAGATGCTTGACTGTTGCATCAGAGCAGTTAGTTTGTTAAGTTTCAGTACAGCTGGCTTATTTCCATGTCATGCATCATTTAATTATCCATATAAAACATAGTTAAAACTGTACAGCTCCTTGAGCCTCACTTAAACTGTCTGTGACACTGCAGTAATCCCAGTACCCTGATGGGGTGTTGCACAACTATGACTGGTTGGAATGTGATAAACTGGTGATGTATAAGAGAGCCTAGAAATGAGTTTGCATTTTGCAGCTGTGCTTGCTCTGCTGGAAGAGGAAGTAAAACCAGAGAAGACCCTGCTCCTGTGGTAGTATCAACAGCTGTAAATCTGAATGCTTATGAAAATCAAGGAAAGTGTGTTGAGTAAAGAAGTGGTGTTTTCCTCTTGTTTGTTATTTAATTCATTTTTGATGGTTTGTTATTTCTCAGAAAAATCTATCTCAGATTCCTTTGTGGAAAAACATGAAGTGTTTATGTGAGAGTGAAGATCCTACTACTGGAAGATTGTATAGTTATGGAAAAGACTTTGCCTGTTTTGTCTCAAAAATGCTTTCTGGAGGCAGTGATCATTGAGACTTATAATATACCCTAGCTTGATGGATGGGCACTGCTGTCCGTGCAAGGAAAGTCTCTTGTATATGCAGTAAACTAAATATAAATGTGAAGGCATTTATAAATAGGAAAACCAGCAAATTTCTTACAGACTTTTTTTCTTTTTTTAAGCTAGTGAACTTGAAGGTCAGATCCAACTATATGTTGCATTTTCTGTCATATAATTATCATATATATAATGTCCTGGAGAGCAGCTTCCAGTCACTGACATCAACAGTTTACATGGCAGTTGAACTAAGAATAACCTTGGAGAACTGACCCATATCAACCTCTTAAGTGTAAACTGTAGCTCACAACAGTTTTTGTGTTTTCATGGTCACAGAAGGGCCTCATTTGGATAAAAGAAGAATTGTGTTCGAAAAATATGGAACTATTCCACTGAGTGTTCACTTTATTAAATCTTGGAAAATGAGAGGAAACAAAACTGAAAGAGTGATGCTTGGCAAATAATTTTTGCTCCCTTGTAAAAAGAAGGATGGGACAACATCGAAAACAGCTTCCCTAGAAGAATGCGGGGAAGATACATGATAAGTGGCATCAGCTCGGAAGAGGGTTCAAAACTCCTTATTTGACTACTTTTACTAATGACATCTGTTAAGCAAACCCAATTCAGAGCAGTTTCAGCAATTCCAACATTGTTCTCCTTCTACGCACTAATGGGAGGGCATGATCCGCCTGACATCAGTGTCTGTCTAGCAGTGGACATCTGTGGTCACTATGCAGGTTATCAAGTCACATCCTGTTTCCCTTTCCTCCCTCCCCATTTTTGCATTTCCATTTATAGATGAGTTCCCCAAAGAAGGGTTGAGGAGTATAATCTCTCCTGTACTCACAGTCTTTGGAGATAAATACACAAAGAGATAGCAGAAAGAGACAGAAGTTGCTTTATCAGTCAGAGAGATTGGCTAACTCTGTTTAAGGGAGACAATTTTGAAGATGGTGGGAGTCACAGGGGTACATCTTTGCACAAATTTGAAAAAACAGACATTCTACTTTCTGAACAAAATCCTAGCTATACCAGAATTTTGCATGGTGTTGAACCATAGAGTTTGAGAGCTAAGAGGTTATTGAAGGCACCAAAATTTTGTAATTAACTTATTTGACCTTTTTAGGATGGTATTAAATCTTCCTGTGCATCATCGAAGCAACCTGGATTTCTTTCAGAAAGATTTCTCACTAAATCTGTAACAGAGCATTAGTCTACAAGACATCCTGCCTCAAAAGTAATAAGTATAAATACTACTAATAAAAAATGTCCCCCACCAGTATTAAATAAAAGCCTACACTTGTATACTGAGAACATCCATGGGTCATGTCACCCAAATTTCTATTTGACAAGGGTTGTATGCAAGGGTGCTTGTGCCTGCTTTGTCAAGGGAAGCTCTGGGGTTCCCAGGTTCCCGAGTGATGGGTCTGCACTTGGTGTCTGTTGGGGCTCTGGGTGCCCAGGGCCATGATGAGTTCCATGAGCTGGGCTGGGGACGGCGGGCGGGGCTGGCCTGTGATGCGCTCTGGGTTCTGTGACAGCACAGGGGCCGTGTCACAAGGGGGGCAGCTATAAAAGGCCCCAGCGGGTGCCGCTGCCCCAGTAGAGCCTGGGCAAGCGGTGAGTACACAGCAGTGAGGAGACAGGGCGGGAGGAGGGCTGGGGCAGGAGCGCCGGTACCTGGGCCTGAGTTCTGCCCCCACATCCAGGGCCCAGCCCCGGCGGCAGCGCCTTGCTGAGGGCGCGGCGCTTGCTGGGGCAGCGGTGCAGGCCGCGCCGCCTGCCAGCTGCTGGGGCCCTCTCCTTCCTGCCGCCACATCCCTGCGGCTCCTGCCCCCCATTGTCTGTGTCCATTCCGGCCCCACTGAACCCCTTCTGTGTGTCCTCCTGCAGACCATGGCTTTACTGTCATTGCTCTTCGTGCTCGTGCAAAGCCTGATCCAGTACCCCCAGCCGGCTGGGGATGGGCTGGATGAGGCCACGCACCGGCGAATGCAGGAGCGTCAGGAGCTGCTGGACCGCGAGATGGCTCGGCTGCTGCAGGAGCTGGAGCAAGGGCCCCCGGAGCAGCAGGACGAGGGCTGGGGAGCCGTGCTCTTTGGTGCTGTGCAGCAGTGGCCATTCTGGGTTCTTGCTGGAGTCCTGCTCCTCTTGGGCCTGTGGTTTAGCTGCAGGAGAAGGAGCCGTGAGGCCAGCAGCAGCAACAAGGACCAGAGCTCCTGCAAGACCTTGAGAGATGAGAGGGGAACAGAACAAGAAGAAGACGGTGTTGGTTCAAAGGAAG